>JAULKM010143359.1:0-14688 GCA_032355605.1 Rubia tinctorum | reverse complement strand
ACTACAAATTAACAACCTTTTAATTTATGATTTGCCAATTTTGCTCGAAAAATGCACGTTCTGTCATTCCTAATATCTCTCAACCAATGCACATTATTATAAATTGATCCCCACCCCCCAAAATATTACTTTTTTCCAAATTATTGAAAACAAAAGTTGTCAAATTTTCACAATAACATCCAAATAGGTATTTTTTTCTTATGACTTATATTTACTTAATAAAAAATATTCTATTATCGTACAATACTCGAGCTCGGATATCTAAAACCTGTATATCAAAATATTTCAACTTTGGAGAGGTTTGAACTTTGGAGTGGTTTAAACTTTGGAGTGGTTTAAATTCTAGCAAGTTATTTTGAATTGTACACTTCTCTATAAAATGTGATGAAAAAATTAACATACAATATTAATTAGTAAAGACTTAAACAAAAGCATTTAATATATTTAAATAGTTATGTGATGATCAAACAATCTTACAATCGCAAAAATGGAAATATTCCCTCCCTGTAACCCTTCTCATCAACCTTCTCAATGGAAAAGACCTGCAGCATGGGACGAACGATTAAAACATTGAGAATATAGCGAACCGTAAGAACAACCTCCTTCTGAAGGAGCTAACCTAGATCGAGCACCAGTTGAAGCCGGAGAAGAACCACGTCGAGGCCCTAGATTAGATGATTTGGACCTACTCGGGGAATTGTCCCGAACCTGCACAAAAACCGTACTACAATTTTGAACCAATATCGTAGTGATGACAAAATTGAGAATTAAAGGAGATGTTCCCAAAATATTTTCAAAATACCATTGTCACATAATGTATAAAATTAAAATGTTTAGATCAATCGATTGATTACAACCGTTGAACCAATATCTAGGAAAATTACTTCATTATAAAACAAAATTTCTTTTTGCTTCCTTTTTATTATGGCAATGTTGTTCTTAACTAAATTTGTTAAATATAAGCCAGTTATTTTGAATTGTAAAGCTTCTCTATAAAATGTGATGAACAAATTCATGTACAATATTAATTAGCAAAGACTGAAAAAACATTTAATATATGAACAGTTATGTGATCTTCAACCAATCTTACACTCACCAAAAAAAAGACATATTCCCTCCCCATAACCTTTCTCATCAACCTTCTCAATGGAAAAGAGACGCAGCATGGGACGAAAGAGTAAAACATGGAGAGCATATCGAACCAAAAGAACCACCTCCTTCTCAAGGAGTTGACCTAGATCGAGCACCTGCTGGAGCCGGAGAAGAACCACGTCGAGGCCCTCGATGAGATGCTCCAGGCCTACTCCGGGAATTGTCCCGAACCCGACAAAAACCATACTACAATTTTGAACCAATATCGTAGTGATGAAAAAATTGAGAATTAAAGGAGATGTACCCAATATTTCTTCCAAATACCATTATTACACAGAGTATAAAATTAAAATTTTCATTGAGCATGTTGATAATTGCAAATTAACAACCTTGTAATTTATGATCTGCCAATTTTGTTCGAAGAATGCACGTTCTGTCATTCCTAATATTGCTCAACCAATGCACATTATTATAAATTGACCCCCACCCCCAAAAATATTACTTTTCCAAATTATTGAAAACAAAAGGTGTCGAATTTTAACAATAACATCCAGATAAGTATTTTTACTTATGACTTATATTTACTTAATAAAAAATATTATATTACCGTGCAATACTCGAGCACAAATATGTGAAACTTGTATATCAAAATGTTTAAACTTTAGAGTGTTTTGATCAATCGAGTGATTACAACTGTTGAACCAAAATAAAGGAAAAATTACATCATTATAAAACAAAATTTCTTTTTGCTTCCTTTCTATTATGGCACGCCGCAATTGGGAAATTTTATCACGACAATGTTATTCTAAGCTAAATTTGTTAAATACTAGCATGTTATTTTGAATTGTAAACTTCTCTATAAAATGTGATGAAAAAGTTAACATACAATATTAATTAGTAAAGACTAAAACAAAAGCATTTAATATATATAAACAGTTATGTGATGTTCAACCAATCTTACACTCACAAAAAAAAAAGAAATATTCCCTCCCTGTAACCTTTCTCATCAACCTTCTCAATGGAAAAGACATGCAGCATGGGACGAACGAGTAAAACATGGAGAAGATAGCGAACCAAAAGAATAACCTCCTTCCCAAGGAGCTGACCTAGATCGAGCACCAGCTGGAACCGGAGAAGAACCTCGTCGAGGCCCTCGATGAGATGCTCCGGGCCTATTCGGGGAATTGTCCCGAACCCGCACAAAAACCGTACTACAGTTTTGAACCAATATCGTAGTGATGACAAAATTAAGAATTGAAGGAGATGTTCCCAATATATTTTCCGAATACGATTATCACACAATGTATAAAATTAAAAGTTTCATTGAGCATGTTGATAACTACAAATTAACAACCTTTTAATTTATGATTTGCCAATTTTGCTCGAAAAATGCACGTTCTGTCATTCCTAATATCGCTCAACCAATGCACATTATTATAAATTGACCTCCACCCCCAAAATATTAATTTTTTTCCAAATTATTGAAAACAAAAGGTGTCAAATTTTAACAATAACATCCAAAAAGGTATTTTTCTTATGACTTATATTTACTTAATAAAATATATTCTATACTGTGCAATACTCGAGCTCGGATATCTGAAACCTGTATATCAAAATGTTTAAACATTGTAGTGGTTTGATCAATCGAGTGATTACAACCGTTGAACAAAAATCATGGAAATTTTCCTTCATTATAAAACAAAATTTCTTTTTGCTTCCTTTTTATTATGGCTCGCTACAATTGGGAAATTTTATCACGGCAATGTTGTTCTAAGCTAAAATTTTTAAATACTAGAATGTTATTTGCAATTGTACACTTCTCTATAAAAATGTGATGAAAAAGTTAACATACAATATTAATTAGTAAAGACTGAAACAAAAGCATTTAATATATTTAAACAGTTATGTGATGTTCAACCAATCTTACACTCACAAAAAAAAGAAATATTCCCTCCCTGTAACCTTTCTCATCAATTTTCTCAATGGCGCATGGGACGAACGAGTAAAACATGGAGAAGATAGCGAACCATAAGAACAATCTCCTTCTCAAGGAGCTAACCTAGATCGAGCACCAGCTAGAGCCGGAGAAGAACCACGTCGAGGCCCTCGATGAGATGCTCAGGGCCTACTTGGGGAATTGTCCCGAACCTGCACAAAAACTGTGCTACAATTTTGAACCAATATCGTAGTGATGACAAATTGAGAATTAAAGGAGATGTTCCCAAAAATATTTCCAAATACAATTGTCACATAATGTATAAAGTTAAAATATTTAAACTGTATATTGGTTTGATCAATCGATTGATTACAACCGTTGAACCAAAATCCAAGAAAAATTACTTCTTTATAAAACAAAATTTCTTTTTGCTTCCTTTTTATTATGGCTCAACGCAATTGGTGAATTTTTTCAGGGCAATGTTGTTCCTAACTAAATTTGTTAAATATTAGCCAGTTATTTTAAATTGTAAAGCTTCTCTATAAAATGTGATGAACAAATTAATGTACAATATTAATTAGCAAAGACTGGAAAAAAACATTTAATATATGAACAATTATGTGATGTTCACCCAATCTTACACTCACAAAAAGCAGACATATTCCCTCCCCGTAACCATTCTCATCAACCTTCTCAATGGAAAAGAGACGCAGCATGGGACAAAAGAGTAAAACATGGAGAACATAGCAAACCAAAAGAACCACCTCCTTCTCAAGGAGTTGACCTAGATCGAGCACCAGCTGGAGCCGGAGAAGAACCACGTCGAGGCCCTCGATGAGATGCTCTTGGCCTACTCCGGGAATTGTCCTGAACCCGACAAAAACCGTACTACAATTTGGAACCAATATCGTAGTGATGAAAAAATTAATAATTAAAGGAGATGTTCCCAATATTTTTTCCAAATACCATTATTACACAATGTATAAAATTAAAAAAATTCATCGAGCATGTTAATAATTGCTAATTAGCAACCTTGTAATTTATGATTTGCCAATTTTGCTCGAAGAATGCACGTTCTATCATTCCTAATATCGCTCAACCAATGCAAATTATTATAAATTGACCCTCACTCCCAAAAATATTACTTTTTTCCAAATTATTGAAAACAAAAGGTGTCAAATTTTAACAATAACATCCAAATAGATATTTGTACTTATGACTTATATTTATTAATAAAAAATATTCTATTACCGTGCAATGCTCGAGCAAAAATATCTGAAACTTGTATATCAAAATGTTTAAATTTTAGAGTGGTTTGATCAATCGAGTGATTACAACCGTTAAACCAAAACAAAGGAAAATTACTTCATTATAAAACAAAATTTCTTTTTGCTTCCTTTCTATTATGGCTCGCCGTAATTGGGAAATTTTATCACGGCAATGTTGTTCTAAGCTAAATTTGTTAAATACTAGCATTTTATTATGAATTTAAACTTCTCTATAAAATGTGATGAAAACTATAACATACAATATTAATTAGTAAAGACTGAAACAAAAGCATTTAATATATATAAACAGTTATGTGATGTTCAACCAATCTTACACTCACAAAAAAGAAATATTCCCTCCCTGTAACCTTTCCCATCAACCTCTCAATGGAAAAGACATGCACCATAGGACGAATGAGTAAAACATGTAGAAGATAGCTAACAGAAAGAACAACCTCCTACTCAAGGAGCCGACCTAGATCGAGCACCAGCTGGAGCCGGAGAAGAACCACGTCGAGGCCCTCGATGAGATGCTCTGGGCCTACACAGGGAATTGTCCCGAACCAGCACAAAAACCACACTACAATTTTGAACCAATATTGTAGTGATGACAAAATTGAAAATTAAAGAAGATGTTCCCAATATTTTTTCCAAATACCATTGTCACATAATGTATAAAATTAAAACTTTCATTGAGAATGTTGATAATTGCCAATTAACAACCTTGTAATTTATGATATGCCAATTTTGCTCGAAGAATGCACATTCTCTCATTCCTAATATCGCTCAACCAATGCACATTATTATAAATTGACTCCCACCCCCAAAAATATTACTTTTTTGCAAATTATTGAAAACAAAAGGTGTCAAATTTTAACAATAACATCCAAATAGATATTTTTACTTATGACTTATATTTACTTAATAAAAAATATTCTATTACCGTGCAATACTCGAGCAAAAATATCTGAAACTTGTATATAAAAATGTTTAAACTTGAGAGTGGTTTGATCAATCGAGTGATTACAACTGTTGAACCAAAATAAAGGAAAAAATACTTCATTATAAAACAAAATTTCTTTTTGCTTCCTTTCTATTATGGCTCGCCATAATTGTGAAATTTTATCACGGCAATGTTGTTCTAAGCTAAATTTGTTAAATACTAAAATGTTATTTTGAATTGTAAACTTCTCCATAAAATGTGATGAAAAAGTTAACATACAATATTAATTAGTAAAGACTGAAATAAAAGCATTTAATATATATAAACAGTTATGTGATGTTCAACCAATCTTACACTCACAAAAAATAAATATTCCCTCCTTGTAACCTTTCTCATCAACCTTCTCAATGGAAAAGACACGCACCATAGGACGAACGAGTAAAACATGGAGAAGATAGCTAGCCAAAAGAACAACCTCCTTCTCAAGGAGCTGACCTAGATCGAGCACCAGCTGGAGCCGGAGAACAACCACGTCGAGGCCCTCGATGAGATGCTCCGGGCCTACACAGGGAATTGTCCCAAACCCGCACAAAAACCACACTACAATTTTGAACCAATATTGTAGTGATGACAAAATTGAAAATTAAAGGAGATGTTCCCAATATTTTTTTCCAAATACCATTGTCACATATTGTATAAATTTATAACTTTCATTGAGCATGTTGATAATTGCCAATTAACAACCTTGTAATTATTGATATGCCAATTTTGCTCGAAGAATGCACATTCTGTCATTCCTAATATCGCTCAACCAATGCACATTATTATAAATTGACCCCCACCCCCCAAATATTACTTTTTTCTAAATTATTAAAAACAAAAGTTGTCAAATTTTAACAATAACATCCACATAGGTATATTTTCTTATGACATAAATTTACTTAATAAAAAACATTGTATTACCGTGTGATACTCGAGCACAAATATCTGAAACTTTTATATCAAAATATTTAAACTTTAGATTGGTTTGATCAATTGAGTGATTACAACCGTTGAACCATAATCAAGGAAAATTTACTTCATTATAAAACAAAAAAAATTTGCTTCCTTTTGTTATGGCTCGACGCAATCGGGAAATTTTATCAAGGAAATGTTGTTCTAAACTAAATTTGTTAAGTACTAGCCTGTTATTTTTGAATTGTAAAGTTTCTCTATAAAATGTGATGAACAAATTAATATACAATATTAATTAGTAAAGATTGAAACAAAAGCATTTAATATATATGAACAATTATGTGATGTTCAACCAATCTTACACTCACAAAAAAGACATATTCCCTCCCTGTAACCTTTCTCATCAACCTTCTCAATTGAAATGGGACAAAATAGTAAAACATGGAGAAAATAGCGAACCAAAATAAAAACCTCCTTCTCAAGGAGCTGACCTAGATCGAGCACCTGCTGGAGCCGGAGAAGAACCATGTCGAGGGCCTCGATGAGATGCTCCGGGCCTACTCGGGGGATTGTCCCCAACCCGACAAAAACTGGTCTACAATTTTGAACCAATATCGTAGTGATGACAAAATTGAGAATTAAAGGAGAATATTTTTTTCCAAATACCATTTTCACATAATGTATAAACTATAAAATTTCATTGAGCATGTTGATAATTTCCAATTAACAACCTTGTAATATATGTTATGCCAATTTTGGTAGAAGAATGCACGTTTTGTCATTCCTAATATCGCGCAACCAATGCATATTATTATAAATTGACCGCCATCCCCCAAAATATTAATTTTCCTCCAAATTATTAACCAGAAAAGGTGTCAAATTTTAACAATAACATCCAAATAGGTATTTGTTCTTATGACGTAAAATTTACTAAATAAAAAACATTCTATTACCGTGCGATACTCAAGCATGGATATATGAAACTTGTAAATCAAAATGTTTAAACTTTAGAGTGGTTTAATCAATCGAGTGATTATAACCGTTGAACAAAAATCTAGAAAAATTTACTTCATTATTTTTAAAAAAAAATCTTTTTGCTTCCTTTTTATTATGGCTCAATTCAATCGGGAAATTTTATCACGGCAATATTGTTCTAAACTAAATTTGTTAAATACTAGTCAGTTATTTTGATTTGTAAATCTTTTCTATAAAATGTGAGGAACAAATTAATATAAAATATTAATTAGTGAAGACTGAAACAAAATCATTTAATATATATGAACAGCTATGTGATGATCAGCCTATCTTACTCTCGGGAAAAAAAAGATATATTCCCTCCCCGTAACCTTTCTCATCAACCTTCTCAATGAAAAAGAGATGCAGCATGGGACCAAAGAGTAAAACATGGAGAAGATAGCGAACCAAAAGAACAACCTCCTTCTCAGGGAGCTGACCTAGATCGAGCACCAGCTGGAACTGGAGAAGAACCATGTTGAGGACCTCGATGAGATGCTCCGGGCCTACTAGGGGAATTGTCCCGAACCGCACAAAAATCGTACTACAATTTTGAACCAATACCGTAGTGTTGACAAAATTGAGAATTAAAGGAGATTTTCCAAATATCTTTTCCAAATACCATTGTCACATAATGTATAAAATTTAAAATTTCATTGAGCATGTTGATAATTGCCAATTAACAACCTTGTAATTTATGATATGCCAATTTTTCTCGAAAAATGCACGTTCTGTCATTCTAATATCACTCAACCAATGCACAATATTATAAATTGACCCCCACCCCCAAAATGTTAATTTTTTTCCAAATTATTAACAACAAAAGGGATCAAATTTTAACAATAACATCCAAATAGGTATTTGTTCTTTTGACATAAAATTTATTTAATAAAAAAATCTATTACCGTGAGATACTCGAGCATGGATATCTAAAACTTGTATATCAAAATGTTTAAACTTTAGAATGGTTTGATCAATCGAGTGATTACAACCGTTGAACATAAATCAAGGAAATTTTACTTTGTTATAAAACAAAATTTCTTTTTCTTCCTTTTTATTATGGCTCGACGCAATCGGGAAATTTCATCACGACAATATTGTTCTAAACTAAATTTGTCAAATACTAGCCAGTTATTTTGAATTGAAAAGCTTCTTTATAAAATGTGATGAACAAGTTAATATACAATATTAATTAGTAAAGACTGAAACAAAAGAATTTAATATATATGAACAGTAATGTGATGTTCAGCTAATCTTACACTAAGAAAAAAGAAACATTACCTCCCTGTAACCTCTCTCATCAACCTTCTCAATAAAAAGGAGATGAAACAGGGGCGAAAGAGTAAAACAAGGAAAAGATAGCGAACCAAAAGAACAACCGCCTTCTCAAGGAGCTGAACTAGATCGAGCACCAGCTGGAGCCGGAGAAGAAGCACGTCGATACCCTCGATGAGATGCTCCTGGCCTACTCTGGGAATTGTCCAAAACCCGACAAAAACCGTACTACAATTTTGAACCAGTATCGTAGAGATGATAAAATTAAGAATTAAAGGAGATGTTCCAAATATTTTTTCCAAATACCATTGTCACATAATGTATAAAATTTAAAATTTCATTTAGCATGTTGATAACTGCTAATTATCAACCTTGTAATTTATGATAAGCTAATTTTGCTCGAAGAATGCACGTTCTGTCATTCTAATATCGCTAAACCAATGTACAATATTATAAATTGACCCCACCCCCCAAAATGTTAACTTTTTCCAAACCATTAAAAAAAGGTGTCAAATTTTAACAATAACATCCAAATAGGTATTTGTTCTTAAGACATAAATTTATTTAATAAAAAAGATTCTATTACCGTGCGATACTCGAGCACAAATGTCTGAAACTTGTATATCAAAATGTTTAAACTTTTGAGTGGTTTGATCAATCGAGGGATTACAACCGTTGAACAAAAATATAGGAAAAATTACTTCATTGTAAAACAAAATTTCTTTTTTCTTTTTTTTATTATGACTCGCAACAATTTGGAAATTTATCACGGCAATGTTGTTCTAAGCTATGTTATTTTGAATTGTAAAGCTTCTCTATAAAATGTGATGAACATTTTAATATACAATATTAAGTAGAAAAGAATGAACAAAAGCATTTAATATATATGAACAATTATGCGATGTTCAACCAATGTTACACTCACAAAAAAGGACATATTTCCTCCCCGTAACCTTTCTCATCAACCTTCTCAATGGAAAAGAGACGCAGCATGGGACGAAAGAGTAAAACATTGAGAACATAGCGAACCAAAAGAACCACCTCCTTCTCTATGAGCTGACCAAGATCGATAACTAGCCGGAGCTGGAGCCGGAGAAGAACCACGTCGAGACCCTCGATGAGATGCTCCTGGCCTACTCAGGGAATTATCCCGAACCAGACAATAACCGTACAACAATTTTGAACCAATATTGTAGAGATGGCAAAATTAAGAATTAAAGGAGATGTTCCAAATAATTTTTCCAAATACCATTGTCACATAATGTATATAATTTAAAATGTCATTGAGCATGTTGATAATTGCTAATTAACAACCTTGTAATTTATGATTAGCCAATTTTGCTCAAAAAATGCACGTACTATAATTCTAATATCGCTCAACCAATGCACAATAGTATAAATTGACCCCACCTGTAAAATTTTATTTTTTTCCCGAATGATTAGAAAAAGGTGTCAAATTTTAACAATAACATCCAAATAGGTATTTGTTCTTATGCCATAAATTTATTTAATAAAAAATACTCTATTACCGTGCGATACTCGAGCACAAATATTTGATACTTGTATATCAAAATGTTTAAGCTTTAGAGTGGGTTGATCAATCGAGGGATTACAACCGTTGAACCAAAATAAAGGAAAAATTACTTCATTTAAAAAAAATCTTTCTGCTTTGTTTTTATTATGACTCGCAGCAATTGGGAAATTTTATCACGGCAATGTTGTTCTAAGCTAAAATTGTTAAATACTAGCATGTTATTTTGAATTGTAAAGCTTCTCTATAAAACGTGATGAACAAATTAATATACAATATTAAGTAGCAAAGACTGAAACAAAAGCATTTAATATACATGAACAATTATTTGATGTTCAACCAATCTTAAACTCACAAAAAGGACATATTCTCTCCCCGTAACCTTTCTCATCAACCTTCTCAATGAAAAAGAGAAGCAGCATGGGACGAAAGAGTAAAACATGGTGAACATAGCGAACCAAAAGTACCACCTCCTTCTCTATGAGCTGACCTAGATCGAGCACCAGCTGGAGCTGGAGCTGGAGCTGGAGCCAGAGCCGGAGAAGAAACACGTCGAGACCCTCGATGAGATGCTCCTGGCCTACTCTGGGAATTGTCCCAAACCCGACAAAAACCGCACTACAATTTTGAACCAATATCGCAGAGATGACAAAATTAAGAATTAAAGGAGATGTTCCAAATAATTTTTCCAAATACCTTTGTCACATAATGTATAAAATTAAAATTTTCATTGTGCATGTTGATAACTACTAAATAATAACCTTGTAATTTATGATATGCCAATTTTGCTCGAAAAATGCACGTTCTGTAATTATAATATTGCTCACCCAATGCACAATATTATAAATTGACCCCCACCCCCGAAAATGTTAATTGTTTTTCAAAATTATGAACAACAAACAGGGTCAAATTTTAACAATAACATCCAAATAGGTATTTGTTCTTTTGACATAAAATTTACTTAATAAAAAACATTCTATTATCGTGCGATACTCGAGCATGGATATCTGAAACTTGTGTCTCAAAATGTTTAAACTTTAGAGTGGTTTGATCAATCGAGGGATTACAACCATTGAACCAAAATAAAAGAAAAATTACTTCATTATAAAACAAAATTTCTTTTTGCTTTCTTTTTATTATGGCTCGCAGCAATTGGGAAATTTTATCGCGGAAAAGTTGTTCTAAACTAAAATTTTCAAATACTAGCTAGTTATTTTGAGTCGTAAAGCTTCTCTATAAAATTTGATGAACAAATTAATATACAATATTAATTAGTAAAGACTGAAACAAAAGAATTTAATATATATGAACAATTATGTGATGTTCAGCCAATCTTACACTCCGAAAAAAGACACATTCCCTCCCCGTAACCTTTCTCATCAACCTTCTCACTGAAAAGGAGATGCAGCATGGGACGAAAGAGTAAAACATGGAGAAGATAATGAACCAAAAGAACAACAGCCTTCTCAATGAGCTGAACTAGATCGAGCACCAGCTGGAGCCGGAGAAGAACCACGTCGAGGCCCTCGATGAGATGCTCTAGGATCACTCGGGGAATTCTCCTGAACCCATACAAAATCCATACTACAATTTTTAACCAATATCGTAGTGATGACATTATTGAGAATTAGAGGAGATGTTCCCAATATTTTTTCCAAATATCATTATCACACAGTGTATAAAAATAAAAATTTCATTGAGCATGTTGATAATTTCCAAGTAACATCTTTATAATTTATGACATGCCAATTTTGCTCGAAGAATGCACGTTCGGTCATTCCTAATATCCCTCAACTAATGCACATTATTATAAAAGGGTGTCAAGTTGTTAAAAAAGGGTGTCAAATTTTAACAATAACATCCAAGGTACTTGTTCTTATGACATAAATTTACTTAATAAAAAAATATTCTATTACCGTGCGATACACGAGCACAAATATGTAATACTTGTATATCAAAATGTTTAAACTTTAAAATGATTTGATCAATCGAGTGATTACAAGCGTTGAATCAAATTAAAGGTAAAATTACTTCATTATAAAAAAATTAATTTGTTGCTACCTTTTTATTATGGCTCGACGCAATTGGGAAATTTTATCCCGGCAATGTTGTTCTAAACTAAATTTGTTAAATACTAGCAAGTTATTTTGAAGTGTAAAGCTTCTCTATAAAATTTGATGAACAAATTAATAGACAATATTAATTAGTAAAGACTAAAACAGAAGAATTTAATATATATGAACAGTTATGTGATGTTCAACCAATCTAACACTTAGAAAAAAAGACATATTCCCTCCCCGTAACCTTTCTCATCAACCTTCTTCATGGAAAAGAGATGCAGCATGGGACGAAAGAGTAAAACATAGAGAAGATAGCGAACCCAAAGAACAACCTCCTTCTCAAGGAGCTGACCTAGACCGAGCACCAGATAGAGCCGGAGAAGAACCACGTCGAGACCCTCAATGAGATGCTTCGGGCCTACTATGGAATTGTCCCGAACTCGACAAAAACCATACTATAATTTTGAACCAATATCGTAGTGATGACAAAATTGAGAAGTTAAGGAGATGTTCCCAATATTCTTTTCAAATACCATTGTCAAATAATGTATAAAATTTAAAATTTCATTGAGCATGTTGATAATTTCCAATTGACAACCTTCTAATTAAATGATATGCCAATTTTGCTCGAACAATGCACGTTCTATCATGCCTAATATCGCTCAACCAATGCACATTATTATATATTGACTCCACCCCCCCCAATATTACTTTTTTTAAAATAAAAATTATTAAAAACAAAAGGTGTCAATTTTAACAATAACATCCAAATAGGTATTTGTTCTTATGATATAAATTTACTTAATAAACAAATATTCTATTACCGTGTGATACTCGAACACAAATGTCAGATACTTGAATATAAAAATGTTTAAACTTTAGAGTGGTTTGATCAATCGAGGGATTACAACAGTTGAACCAAGATAAACGAAAAATTACTTCATTATAAAACACAATTTCTTTTCGCTTTTGATTTTATTATGGCTCGCAGCAATTGGGAAATTTTATCACAGCAATGTTGTTTTAAGCTAAATTAGATAAATACTAGCATGTTATTTTTAATTGAAAAGCTTCTCCATAAAATGTGATGAAAAATATAATATATAATATTAATTAGTAAAGACTGAAACAAAAGAATTTAATATATATGAACAGTTATATGATGTTCCATCAATCTTACACTCAAAAAAAAATTCCCTCCCTGTAACATTTCTAATCAACTTTCTCAATGGAATAGACCCGCAGCATGGGACGAACGAGTAAAACATTGAGAAGATAGCAAACAAAATAACAACCTGCTTCTCAAGGAGCTGACCTAGATCGAGCACCAGCTGAGCCGGAGAAGAACCATGTCGAGGACCTCGATGAGATGCTTCAGGCCTACTCGAGGAATTATCCCGAACCCGCACAAAAACCGTACTACTATTTTGAACAAATATCGCAGTGATGACAAAATTGAGAATTAAAGGAGATGTTCCCGATATTTTTTCCAAATACCATTGTCACATAATGTATAAAATTAAAATTTTCATTGAGCATGTTGATAATTTCCGATTAACAACTTTATTATTTATGATATGCCATTTTTGCTCGAAGAATGCACGTTCTGTCATTCCTAATGTCACTCAACTAATGCACATTATTATAAATTGACCCCCACCTCCCAAAATATTACTTTTTTCTAAATTATCTAAAAAAGTTGTCAAAGTTTAACAATAACATCCAAATAGGTATTTGTTCTTATGACATAAATTTACTTAATAAAAAATATTCTATTAAGGTGTGATACTCGAGCACAAATGTTTGATACTTGTATATCAAAATGTTTAAACTTTAGAGTGGTTTGATCAATCGAGTGATTACAACCGCTTAACCAAATTAAAGAAAAAAATACTTCATTATAAAAAAAAATTTGTTGCTACCTTTTTTGTTATGATTCGATGCAATTGGGAAATTTTATCATGGTAATGTTGTTCTAAACTATATTTGTTAAGTACTAGCAAGTTATTTTGAATTGTAAAGCTTCTCTATAAAATGTGATGAACAAATTAATAGGCAATATTAATTAGTAAAGACTGAAACAAAAGCATTTAATATATATGAACAGTTATGTGATATTCAACCAATCTTACACTTAGAAAAAAAGACACATTCCCTCTCCGTAACCTTTCTCATCAACCTTCTTCATGGAAAAGAGATGCAGCATGAGACGAAAGAGTAAAACATGGAGAAGATAGCGAACCCAAAGAACAACCTCCTTCTCTAGGAGCTGACACAGACCGAGCACCAGCTGGAGCCGGAGAAGAACCACGTCGAGACCCTCAATGAGATGTTTCGGGCCTACTTGGGGAATTGTCCGGAACTCGACAAAAACCATGCTATAATTTTGAACCAATATCGTAGTGATGACAAAATTGAGAAGTTAAGGAGATGTTCCCAATATTCTTCTCAAATACCATTGTCAAATAATGTATAAAATTTAAAATTTCATTGAGCATGTGATAATTTTCAATTAACAACCTTCTAATTTAATGATATGCCAATTTTGCTCGAACAATGCACGTTCTATCATGCCTAATATCGCTCAACCAATGCACATTATTATCTATTGACTC
>JAULKM010143351.1:0-18032 GCA_032355605.1 Rubia tinctorum | reverse complement strand
ATCTACTTAGTTGTATTTAGTAAGCATATTGGGCTTAAAAATAGTATCTTTGAGAGGTACGGCGACGACCTCCCAGGCACATGCGTGACCACCTTGTGAGCCATGACCAAGAGATCGTTCCCCGTGTTATCCATGCGGAAAAAAAATCTTTCAGCTACCACGATGGCCATGATCAGCACAATCCTTGTTCCAAACATTATGCTGATAACAACTCTTGAGAGGCCTATAAATAAAAAAATAGATTGAGATGTCAAGGTAAGAAAAATCTAGTAATTGCAAAGATTATATTTGGCAAAGGAAAATACTAACTTAGGCATTGAAACTTCTACCCCAAATCCAAACTGAGACTAAGGTTGCAGGATTCGAAAATAGTTGTACTAGATTTAAGCGCACCCGGATCACCGCTATCACTTGGGAAGAACATGCACATCACCCATAGTTTTAATACATTGTTAAATAAGTTTGGACAATCTTCAGCTAATAGTTTGTTTTCTTAGACATATTTGTGTCCTTCTTGTTAGATGACAAAGGCAAACCTATTTCTTTTTTGATAATATTAAACGCGCACCATATTTGCTTAATTTAGTACAATTTTAATTTTTTAGGAAGATTCTCAAGTTGATTCCAGTAAGGGTCATCATTATTATGTGATCTTTAATTATGATTGTTCCAATTATATTTCGTGTGATCCTCCACTTTGTAAATAATATTTTGTTGCTGTGTATCTTGTTTTAGTCTTTGGTTGAGAGTTGCTGTTCTTCTCCAACCAAATTTTCTCAGAGTGATGGTGGTACAAAGTTTGTTAATTTTCGCATGCAATCTCATCTTGCGGTGAAGGCAACTCATTATCATATTTCTTTTCCTTATACTCGGAATAGAATGGTTGTGCAAAACGGCAGCACCATTGATATGAGACTTTTTGTGCTTTATAACACTGGTTTGAAGTTTACCTTCAGGACTGCTGCTTTCTCTTTTGCTGCTTTAACTATTAATCGTCTTCCTACTTTGGTGCTTGTTCTGGACAGTCTCCATTTTCATAGTGCATAGCCTCCCTCCTCCTGTTCCAATCTACATCCTCTTGGTTTTTCGATACTTCCTTATATGTGTCCTCATGCAGCTAAAAAACTTTTTCCACGTAGTCTATCTTCCATTGTATTGGGTATAACTCTCAATATAGGGGCTTTCGATATTTTGATTCTGCAAATATGAAAGAATATGTTTCTCTGAAATCCATCTTCTATTAATTTTTTGTGCTATCATTTCATTTCTTACAAATATTTTAAAGTCATGTTTGATAATATAATTTTATTTACATATAATAATACCG
Source organism: Rubia tinctorum (assembly GCA_032355605.1). Lineage (NCBI taxonomy): Eukaryota > Viridiplantae > Streptophyta > Magnoliopsida > Gentianales > Rubiaceae > Rubia > Rubia tinctorum. The sequence continues at coordinate 16,705 of JAULKM010143351.1, read as the reverse complement.
TATAAAATTTTGATATTTAATAATAACTCATATAATTATAATATTACTTATATTATTTAATGTTAATGTTAAAGTGAATATGAAAGGCATGATAAACTAATATTAGAAGAATATATTAGTTTGAAAGAAGTAATACTAACTGCCAGTGCAATTATAATTTATTTTAATAAGAATTATATCTCCTTAAAATATGTCATAACTGCTCACATTTAATTTTTAAAAAAATATTGAAACCAGAACGGGTTCACTCTATAAGACACAATTGTTTTACATTTTTTTATTTTAAGAATTTCATTTTATGATACTGGAAGACATTTAATATTATTTAATAGGAAAATGAGATGGGTCTCATGCAATACTCCCACCGGTGCTCATTTTCATGGAACTTGCTAATAGATAAGCTACATAATTCTCTATCATAGCTAGGATTCTCTATCATAGCTAGGAAACCTGAATGGACCAAGTCCACACCATTTGCAGAATTCCTAGATAAGACACAATAGCTCCAACTAAACCAAATATCTAATTTTAAAAAAAAAACCATTTCAACTTGTATCATTTCATGTTCTCCATTTAGAATTGATATAATTTCAGGTTTTATAACATGTTTTGAATACCTCAAAAAAAGTTTTTTTAAGAGAAGAAATAAGGATGTACGATGGAATGTGATACGAACTTCTACGGTTCTTATATTTACACGATTGAAAAACATCCCTACATGCACCTGTACTTTTTCACCGGCTAACCAAAACTGGTGCTAGAAATTTAATATGCATTGTAATTACTTAAAATTGAGAAAATACAGATGCATGGAAGGCAAATCAACACCGTTCGATGAAAATTTGTACATAACCTTTATTATGAATTAGTTCCTATGGTTAAAAATTACAGATACTGTATTTTTATGCACCGGTTAATGAGGTAACCAAACCAACCGGTGCAATGAACCGATGCCTATGGTAAAAATTTGATCAACGCCGGTTGAGTGAACAATTAACCGACGCGAGAAGTACATTAAATGCTAAACTAACCATTTTTTGGCAAAAAACCTTGAGTTTTGGTGGTTTGGGTTCATGAATAATTTTTTTTTGGGTTGAATAAGGCGTTGAATGCTCATCAATAAAGATCATACAAGTATTTTTTTATTTAAGTTTTTTTATGATTGATAGATTGTGTTTTAAATAGTTTGGCAACATATATAATTTGTGGGTAGGATCATGTTAAATTTCGTCAATTTAAATGCATGAAATTAGTTTTTTGGTGGAATTTTTGATGTAGTTAATGTCATGTTTATGATTTTTATATTGTAGGATATTTTTTTAATGTTGTTAGGTGATGATGTACGTATGTTATGATTTGTAAATAGTATTGATGTTGTTACTCGATCTTAATTGGAATGAGTTATAGCGTAGAAGTGTACAATGTGTGGAACTCTAATTTTTGCATATCCATTAATATATAGATATGTATCGTGTCATAAAGAGGTTCAAATATATGCATGCCAACATTAATATGGTGAGCGATGAATTTGTTAATTTTGTCGATGAGTTTATTGAGTAAGCCTTTTGTCACAAAAAGAAAACCATGTACCCTTGTCGTGATTGCAAAATCAAAATCATACGAGCGATAAGGGCATGTTAAAACTTCATTTGTACAAGAAAGAGTTCTCGAAGGATTATTGGGTTTGGTATTTTCATGGTGAAAAAAGACCTTTGGAAGTGGTCGGTGGTAATGGAGAATGTTTTGGTGATTTAAATTTAGATGACATGTGTGAGGATGTAGTGGATGAATTTAGGGGGATGCCAGAGATTTTTTTCGAAATTTTTAGGGGAGAAAGATAAACCATTGTGTCTAGGATGCAAAAATAAAGACACGATCATGTTTTTTTGATGGAGTTGTTTAACATAAAAGTTGCTGGTTCATGGAGCAACACTAGCGTGAATAAGTTGCTTAAGTTTTTGAATGAGAAGCTGTCAGCCGGTAATGGGTTACCATACAACCTTTATAATGCTTAGAGAAGTTTGCATCCCATGGGATATAGTGTTAAAAAATACATGTTTGTTAGAATAATTGGGTTTTCTATAGAGGTGATTTGGAGAATGAGATGGTTTTCCCCGTATGCTATGTGTCCTGTTATAATAATAAGAGATATTAGGTTGTTTGTGGAGAGGTTTTTGTGAAGGTAAGGAAATAGTTGCCTGCCAAATGCAGGATTCGTCATCCGAGTAACATGGATCCGTGGAACAGTTTCCAAGATGTATCCACAGTTTGCATTTGAACCAAGGAACTTGAGGCTAGCTCTGTGTATAGATGGTTTGAATATCTTTGTTAACATGCAGTAGAAACACAGTTCATGGCCGATTATGCTCTCCATATACAATCCTCCTCCATATTTGTGCATGAAAAGGAAATACATTTTGATGACTTTGATAATTTTGGAGGCCAAGCAGCTTAGAAATGACATCGATACACATATGGCCCCTCTAATAGAATATTTCAAGGAATTTTGGTCCCTAGGTGTTGTTGGTTTTTTTATTGTTTTCATAGAACTGTGTTCAATTGAAAAGCCTTGCCATTTTATACTATTAGTGACCTTTCGGCATACGTTAACTTTTGGGTTTATATAGTGATGAGCCACAAGGCATGTTCTATATGGGAGGAGGGGGCGTATTTCAGCTATTGAAGAATGGTAAAAATACTATATATATATATATATCACTTATAAAATATTCTTGCCAGTGAAGCAAAAGATTTGAGATGACACAGTTCACTTCATTAATGAGATGGAGAGAAGGAAGGCGCCTGAACCGTTTACAAGGATTGAAATCAACAACAAGGTTAAGAGCTTGAATGTTGTACTTGGGGAAAGTAAATTGAAGGTGGGTAATCTGATTGAGGGACTATGGAAGAAAAGATCAATTTTCTTCGATTTTCTATACTGGAGAATTTGGAGGTGAAAATTTGTTTGGATTTCATGCATATTGAAAATAATGTGTGCGAGATTATAATTGGAACGCTACTTGACATTCATGGTAAGACGAATGATAGCTTGAATGCGAGAATAGATTAGGCTGAGCTTGGTATTAGAGCGGATCTAGCCCCAAAGGTGAGAAAGATGTAAACGTACCAGGACGCTCCTGCCCCTTAAACTCTATTTTTCATTGAGAGAATATCGATGTGTGAGTGTATTTAATGAATGAAGGTACCGAAGGGTTACTCTTCTAATATTTACTGTGAATTCCTTGAAGTCGCACGACTGTCACCCTGATGCAACAATTGTTGCCCGTTGCCACCCATAGTGTTATGGTGGATGACGTTAGCATATTCGTAATTCGGTTGTGTTTTTATTTTAACTCAATTTTCAGAAGAATATAAGAAGATGATAACTTTATCAGTTGGAGCGAGAGACTATTGTTATATTATGTCAGTTGGAGAAGTACTACCCCTTTTCGTTCTTTGGCATCATGGTCCACTTGATGGTCCATTCTTTTAGGGGAATATGAATATGTGGTCCTATTTGAATGCATTGGATTTTTTCGATTGAACGAAACACAAGGGTTTTCAAGAGTTATTTTCAGAATCGTAGATGACCGAATGCTAGCATTGCTCAATAGTACGTTGTTGAGGATATTATTGAGTATTACACTTTGAATTTGGTTGGAAAGAAAAATTGTAGTTCTTGAACCTCCACACAGTGGGAGGAAGAATGAGACTCCACGTTCTAAGGGTACACTTTATACACCTTTTGATGCTAAGTTGATTAAAGTAGATCCTTATGTTTTGAAGAACAGTAGCAAAACTCTAATTTATGTTCAAGAACACATGTCCCTTATAGGGAAACTCTAACCCACCGGGTCATCGAACAAAATCTAGGTGTAGCATACTTCCACGTTTGTGAATTTGTTTTATAATCGGTGCAATGTGATGACATGCCAGGTAAACATTGTTTGTTTTTTAGGATGCCCAACTGCACTGCGAGAAGATAACAAGGGTATGAATTTAATGTATTTAGTTTTGCAACATTGGAGAAGGATAAAAAGATCACCATGCAAAAGAGTTATGTGTACATCCAATTCAAATCGATGTGGCAGTCAAGCAATAAAGATAAAGACATTGTTATTTCTGTGATGCCATATTATGGGGTGATTGAGAAAAATTTAAAGCTATATTAATTTGAGTTTAAAGTTGTTTTCTTCATTTTTAGGTGTGTGAAAAATAGAGGTTTGTTCATTCCGAGAAATCAATGGGCTTTACAATGTTGGACTTGATTGTATGACATACAAAGAGGACATTTTTTTTCATACGCACTCACCCACGTTACGTTTCCACATCCCGGACCCATGCAAAGAGAAGTGGTATGTTGTATTGCATTTGAAGAAGTTCATTTTGAAGAGAAAATTGATTGGTCTGTCTTAGCTGAAAGTTCAGAGTTTCTATATGCCTTTCCGACCTTGGAGGATGTTAGTAGAGCAGTCACAGGTAGATGTTCACATGGAAATGGATTGTGGATTAAGAAGAATGGTCAAATTATAGAGGTAAACTTGTTTTTAAAAGGAAAAGATGGATATGGAATCTTATTTGTGTGGACATTTTGGAACTATTTCCTTTTCTGTTTCGTTCTTTTGCCATTTTAATTGAAACCAACATATTGTGCTGTCGTGAAACTTGCATTGTTGACGGTGGTTTTATAGTGAGTAACTTATTTTTTGGGAGTTATGTTTTGTTCAAAAATAATTTTTTTGCCTTAAAAGTAGCCTTATAATAATGTTTTTCCTTCATAGCAACGGTTTAAAGGGTGAATCAACCGGTTCCAGAAACAAAGATATTGCTCTGTTTTTTCACCATGTACTGCTAGGTGTTCCAAATTTTAATTTCAACATTAAAGCAACATTAGGATGGTGCGAATGGTACCCCCATAGGCAATGATTAATTAATGATGGGCAGCAGTTAAGACAACCGGTGCTGGATACTTAGTAAAACAAATTGACGTTACTCTCTGTCCACATATCCTAATTATGAAATCCTTTTAAAGCATTCATGGGCAGTTGCACCAAGTACCTTACAACACCAGTTGGGGACCAATAAGCATACATTGAAAGGACCGATGCTCCATACATAAAAGGAAAATAAGAAGACCTCTCTGCCCATTTATGTTCCTGTTTAATCGACTTAAAACAGCCTCCCAAGGCTACCTTTAACTTGATAGGAACCAGTTAGAGTGACCACGACCGGAGCTTACCACTTCATTTTTAATGAGAAATGGAATGGCTCCCACATTCCATTCCCATTCTCTATTCAAACACTAATCCTTTCAAATTTATACCTACAAATCATCTACAACCCATTCTCCCCATGACACACAAAAAACAAGGTAACCAAGGTAATGTCCTTCAAGAACTCATGTGTTGTTTTGCACAAGCAAGTTGAATTTCACTATCCCTACTATTTATTTTGAGTCCTATATTGTGTTATATTATTCATGTCTAAATTTTTGAAATAATTGTGATTCATTTAACTATGTATAATTTCTTGTTTGTTAGTTAAATAAAATGCTATGGATTGTATTGTTTATGATTGTTTTATTTTTTTCTATGTTACATTTTTTGTTGCATGTTATGTGCTTGATCAGATGCTTGTATGGGTTTTTGGGACATGGCACCAAAAACCCCCCTGAAGAGTATACAGAAAAATTTGTATCTGCACCGGGTAGTGGATCCGATAATAAGCATTCAATGTAGATAAATGGAAGAACATGTCCACCGTATGTCTTGTGGACCGCTAAAAACCTATGGACGAGGAAGAGTGGAGGAAGTCTGAAGCATACAAAAGGACTTCTGCATTTCAGGTATGATTTAATAACATGATTTCACTTTTCACTGTTTCTAATTGTTCAGCAGTCAACAATAGTCCCATGATCTATGCTTCTAAAAAAGAGGAAGATTGTCACTGCCCACTTGAAATAGAAAAACATACACCACCACAAAGGTAGGAGAGGAAGGATGACCCTGGTTAATATAGGAGGACACTGGTTAGTCTTGAAGCAGTAAGTGCAATGCTGGTTTGAATGAGGAGAAAATGCGGAAGCCCCTTCTCAAACAAGCCTAGGGATACAAGGAAAGTACCCAGTGAACAGCCCATGGTAAAATCAATAGACTAAATTATTTTTTTGGTCCCCAACATAGAATTCTTACCATCTTTTGGTCACCGAGAGAAAAACCACGTTTTTTAGTACCCCACAAAATTAAAGTGAAATTCTCGGTCCCTAAAACTAGATTTCGGGTGATTTTCGGGGACAACAAGATGTTATAAGATGCTATGTTAGGAACCAAAAAACATTACAGTCTACCTGAAAGACCACCCGGAATTTGGTTTTGGGGATAAAAAATTTCACTTTGAATTTGTGGGGTACTAAAAAATGTGGTTTTGCTCTTGGGGACCATAATAGAATATTAGATAAATTAGAATCAGGTTAAGAAAGGAATACCCTTTCTGATTGGTTTTGTACATATCCTTTTCCATATCTGATTCTGCCTTGTATACCCTTTGTACTCAGTATATATATATATATATATATGAATACACACAGCCACAATTATTTGTGGGTTTTACATTCTATCAGACCAAAAGATGGTAAAAGTTGCTATGTTGGGGACCAAAAAAACAATTTAGTCAAATCAATATTTTCCTACCTTGACAAGCTGGCCAAGGGAATCCCCTTAACAGGTGCTTTGGGAATTCCCCAAAGCTTGATGATCAAAAGGCTTTCATTGAAAAGGCCAAGACCGATATATCCACCAGGCCTCATCTCTTTTCTTATCTATAAATTATCCAAGCGACGGAGAGAACAATGACGAGGTAATATACCGATGATATGTTACATCTAAAATTAATGTCTCGTTGGATTTTATAATTACGTTTTAAACAAATTTGACCAAAATTGTTTGTGTTATTGTGAATTCGACCGAATGGTGAAGATGTTAAATTATACATAAAGAACATTAATGGTGAGAAGGTGAGGGTTTCAAGGGGTTTGCTTCAAAAGCTAAACTGAAGCGTGCGGCCAGAAAGAAGCGTATCTCGTGTCCGAGTGTACCAGCCGATCATTCATGCCAAGGAAGGATTGTTATCCTCCAACCAGTAATTCGACGATGTCGGTGAGGCTTTGGGAAGCAACTTGATTGGAAGAGTAGTTTGATCGGCTGCTGAGAGGACCCACCAACTAACACTATGAAAGATTCATTTGATGAGGTATGTGGCCGGGAAAAACAAAAAAAAAGCCTAAAAATAGTGCTATCAAGAGGTGATGAGGTAATTTTATAATGTATTACTCAAATTATTTACATCATTTTTGGACTATTAATTAAATAAACTATAAACATTTTCATCTCAAGATGCTATATATGCATCAATAACAATGCCATCCAGATTGGGCTACGGAACCTGAAGTCGTGAGATTAAAAATGAAGATAAAAATCCTTCGAAGCCAGTATGTATCACATCCAACTTACTAAAAAATGAAATCATTTTTATCATACAATAAAATTCAGAACATTGAATTGTATTGTTATTACTTCTATCATCAACAGGAGGGAAGTGCAGCAATATTGCACATGGATGAGTACATCGCCGATGTGAATGGAATCTTGTAGCCGCGTCGAGGATCTGGTTGTATGGGGGTTCCTCATACATTTAAAGCCATTGATATTGGCCCAAAAATACTACATGTGTACAATTGAATTGGAGTCGATGACTTCAAAATGAAGCTTGGGAATGACTGCGATATGACATGGATATCCAGTGCACAAATAGATATATGGATGGGATAAGTTTTGTCAGTTTACTTGTTTCCCAAAAGTACACTTCAAATGGTTTAAAGTGTTCATATAGTCATAGGTATACATGGTAGGCATAGAAGAGTTTGAAATTGAGTCCAGAGTGGACAACATTTTACGAACTATGCAAGGAAGTGATGCTTAAATCTACGTGGTGCCTTATCTATGAAGGTAAGCTACAACAACCCATCATAGTACATCATATATCAACTCTATTAAATTGTAAACCCTTATTTCATGATGCTTTGAACATAGCAGCCATTGATTTCCCATCATCATCCGTTCTAGTGCGGGTGAGGTTTTCACCATTGACACCATGAAGAAAGGAATTAAGCTTTACCATCTGATATACACCAAAGTTATCTCCAGGTTATGTTCTAAAAAACCTTGTCCTTTAAGATATTCATTTCAAACTTTCCATCATTTCACCTCTGAGTTTTAATTCTGTTTGTTATATATTTGTAGCCTCACAAGAAGATACTACAGGGAAGTGAGAAAGGCTGAACCACCTCCTGAGTACACCTGGAAGATATAGAACTTGGAGGTAATTCATGCTATCAGTATTTTGCATTAAAAAACCTATTCCAATGACATATGTTAACCATCTTTTCTTCTAATTCAGCACAATGGGCAAAGCAGTTTTTGGGAATTTGGTTACTGTGTCATGTAGTTTGTGGAGAAGAGTGTACTCGAAAGAAATGTTACAAATATCTTATATGTAAGTTACTAACATAACAAATCAACTAAGAATTTAAAAAATATTTATTCCTTTTACCTAATGTCTTGCATATTGCGTTTGCAATACTTTCTAGAAGGTGTTTCGATCCTTACGAAATCCAATGAATCACCGGAAGGTGGTGCAAGTCATGGTGGATATTGACAAGAAATTATGCACTTCTTACTTTGATATCAAATACAAGATTCATGAGATGATCGGTTGATTGAAGTTGTTTCTTATGTTGAAGTGTAAATTGAAGTAGTACAATGTTTCTTATCTTGCTTTCATTACTTATCGTATTCAAAACTACTCCCTTTCTATTCATTAAATTTGTTTCAATGAAATATTTCCAATCCAATTATTTAGTTTCAAACGATGATGAAGTGATTCGATTAGCTTTTGAAAATGTTTGAAATTATTATTTCCCCAAATTCAATCTTGGATGCGAGCACGCAGATACAAACAATGCATTTTAAATTCATTAAAAAATAGCACTGGTAGCCACAACCGGTGCTGCAAAGTCACCGGTTCATCTGCACCGGTTGTTACCAGTAGAACCGATGTAGAAATGTTAGCACTGGTACCATACAAAGAACAGGTTGGAAATTATACCACTAGCTGCATATAAGGAACCAGTGCACAGAACTCCCATACCAATGAAAATAAATTGTGTGCCTGGATGTGGCACTGGGTTCATATAGAGTGTATCTCCCATATCAATGTCACCGGTGCTTGTATGTGGAACTAAACTCGAAAAAATACACTATCGAATCACATAACCGGTGACGCATTCTGGCACCAATTTTATTAATTAACACTGATGTAAACAACAAGTGCTACTTGTCCCTACACCGAATCACATACCTCGTGAATACCTAAGCATCCCCATCTAGGCACCAATATTTTGGGAGCCTAAATAACCAGTACATATGCCCCATCCAATCGGTGCCTATGGGAATGTCCTCTAGTAGTGTTAAAGTTCAATTACTAAATTATATAATATTATCAAAAAGGTTATAATTTTAATTAAGGTGGTGGTTATCTTTGAAATAAATAAAAAAACATAATGCTCCCTTATTTTAGCCTATAATTAAGGTCTCAATTTAATACTATTATATTTTGAAAAAATAAAAATCTAATAAACGAAGAGACTAGCATATTATTGTTTGAAACGTTCATGTATCTTATTTTATTATTTGAAAATATAAAATTTAACCTACATAACTTATTGAGAAAATTTTGGGCCGGCTGCCGAACGGAATCATGAAAATAACATTTCGATAGCTCTTAGGGTCTTATTTTAATTATTGATATTTCAAAACTTGTTTTAAAATATTTTTAAAATTATAAGACACTAGTCTAAAATAAGCCATTAATGGCTCAATTGCGGGCATTCTTGGAATCCGTCTTGGAACCTCCGTTTAAAGAATTTATGATACCTAAAAATGTCGTTTGATTTTAATTCCTGTTAATCACGGTTGTGGAAATCAAATACTCGGTAGTTATTTATTAATCGCCCCACAATGTGAGTGTTCAACAATGGTTAATGTTTAACCACCGAGGATTGAGTAAATGAACGGTGCATTTTACAAAACACAATGTATAAGTACACATTCCGAAGTCAGAAGATGGGTTATACGATAGCCAAAAAATGTTGTGGTGTATTATAATTCCATACGACAAGTCAGCTTTGTCTATTTCTCTTCTAAACGTGGTAAAATTATTGCCTTAGACAGGGTATTTTTTGACCTCATGATCGATATAGGAACTTACATTAGGTATTCCCACATCCGTCGATTTTGTTTTCCAAATTCCAAATAGGTCTGGTTGGACGGCAGTGGAAACACTTTATGTCGATCACATTCCAAATAAGATAATCAATCGTGGTAGTGCGCCCATTTATGTAATCTAATTTGGTTTTTCAATTAACATCCGAATTCAGAAACTGTCCGTACACTTTTTAAGTTCTTAAATTTGGAATGAGTACACATAATAATTATGAAGCATGCTGGAGGTATTGTTTCTGAAGCTTTGTTGGCGAAATTTATATTGGAGGTATTAAACATGATACTCCACTTGTACATTATGTGTTTATTTATCCATAAGTGAACCTATAAGTTGAAGACTTGTGGATTTTTTTGGTAGGGTGTGAAAATATTATTGGATTGTGCAAGTAAAGTTTTAGCCGATCTAAGAACCTTATGTTAGTATGTTGAACTTATTGGATATTTAATTGAGTTGGTATTTAGTCATGCAATTATGGAAAACTATCATCCATTTGTTGTCCTTGTAAGGATTGCAAAACTGATGTTTATGTGTTGGCGTGTGGTCTAGGTGAGCATTTAATATTCCTTGGTTTCGAAGGATCGTATACTAAGTGGATTTAGCACGGAGAAGTTGGGGATGCACGTGCTAATGTTGAGGATGATCGGACTTCGGATCTTATGGATTACAATGAGCGGTTGGATGATTTAGCAAAGGGTATAGCTACGGATATTTTTTATAAATCGGAGGTCCTACAAGCTATGTACTATGAAAATGAAAAACCTTTGTCTGAGGGATTGAAACAACTGTATTTAATGTGACCCTGTGATGAATTTGAAAGCTAAACATGGCCACTCTGACAAGGGAATGACTGAAGCACTGTAGTTGATGAAGGATTTGATCTGTGTCGAGAATGTTTTAGTCGACTATGTTTACGCTACTAAGAAGAAACTATGTCCCATGGGAATGGAGTCAAAGAAGATTCATGCTTACCCGAATGATTATATGCTTTACCAAGGCATTTCTTCGTAACCTATTTCGAAAGAGGATATTTATGAACAAGTGAAATGTACGGACAAAGACTTTGGTAAGAACTGAAGAAACATTCTGAATGAAGAAAGTTAGAAGTAATGTTCAGTTTTCTTCAAACTACCTTACTTGGAGCATCTAGATGTGAGACACTATCTTTATTTGATCCATATAGAGAAGAACGTTCAAAAAACTTGACTGGGAAGTTTCTAAACACACCTAGGCTAACGAAATACGATTTGAAGTCACGTCTTGACATGGAAAAAATGGGAGGGGTCATGATCTAGCGCCATTCACGGAGGGTGGGAAAACTTTCATGCTGCCAGCATGCTACAAAATGTAAACTGGTGGGAAGATAAATTTCTGTGAATCCTTGAAGGGTATTAAAGTTCCTTCCACATACTTATCTAAAATAAGCAAATATGTGTCCGTAGAGGAGTTGAAATTGGCGAGACATAAGTCAAACAATTGTAATAGAATGATGCGAAAGTTAAATGTTATCACCATTTGGTGGACACTACACAACAATGTTAGAGTTTCCATAAACAGGTTGTGCATTTTTCTAAAGTCTATTTTCCATAAAAGTATAATCCGTGCAAAATTAGATGAACTTCAAATTATGTGGAGGTGGTGTGTCGAATGGAGATGTACTTCCTCTCTTCATTTTTTGACATAATTTTGCACTTGATTGTACATCTAGTTAGAGAAATTAAATTATGTGGACCGGTAGTCCTTCGATAAATGTATCCCTTTGAGAAATACGTGAAAATATTCAAGTATTTTTTTAAGAATAGATGTAGACTGGATGTTATCATAGTCCAATGGTATGTGGCATAAGAAGCTATTGATTTTTGTACTAGCTACTTGAATGATTTTCAATCCTTCAATGTTTTGAAATCAAGGCATTTAGGAAGGACAAAGGGACAAGGCTTATAACACGACCATTTACTTAGTCCGTTGGCGGTTGACCTTTATACTTCTCACCTGTATGTATGTTATCCTTAACCATGATGAAGTTGGGTCATATGTGGAAATCCACGTGGCTAGGATAAGATCATTTAATATCAAAATGAATAACATGAAGGTCCTTGATCAGCCCACGAGAGGAATCGTGTCTTGGTTAAAAGACATATTTAGAAGCATGGACCACGCAGAAAAAGTAAAGTGGTTGTCTCGGCGACCATTAACCATTGTCACCAGTTTTGATGGTTTTGACATTAAAGGATATACTTTTGGTACAAGGCAGTAGGATGCTAAAAGAGTATCTCAGAACAACGGAGTGTCACTAACATATAAGGCACTATATGTACCGAACAGGAACGAACATGATGGTAGATACGCTCAAATGAGTTACTTTGGTACAACTATATAAATGTGATATTTGAGTTATATGAGCTTGAAAAATGTTTTTTCCAAGTGTGATTGGGTGAACGAGACCACGGGTACTAAGTTGGAAGCCCTAGGCCTTATGTTAGTTGTCCGTAGAAAATGGGATTTTTCACGGATCCATTCATAAAGGCCCAACACTCGCATTAGGTGTTTTATGTGAAGGATCCTACAAACTGGGAGATTTTTTGCGAACAAAGAATCGATGGAGCTTTACAGTCTGGGAGACGAAGATTCTCTACTCCAATATATCCGTGATGATTCTCGGTTACCTGAGAATGATGCATGTTTGAAAAAAAAATCTATCGAGATCTGGCCACCAGGAAAGGCCGTGGTTGGTTTCTCATGGATATTCTGTCAAGAGGAAGTTGAAATGAAAGATCAAGCGGGGACATCCACGGAAAACTTAGTTAGGACATCATGAATGATGGTTCTCACTAGCATGCATAAATATAAATGTTATCTATTTTATATACCTTCACATGTTCAATTTCAACCATAATCTAAATATTAAGTGAACCACATTTTCTCAATATTTCATTTCGAATATCGGTATAGGTGATGTAGATCAAATTTTATGAAATTCTGCCTTCGTAAATGGGCACCGAACAAAGTTCCAATGGCGAAACCTGCTCTACCTAGGAGAAGAATGAAATGTAAAACATCATGATTTTCGATTCCACATACCGCACCAATTCCGATAAAGGCGGTGATTCAAGAAAATGAGCAGTTCATCCACCTTCATAAAATTAAACAAGTCTTTTGAATTCGGAACAATACAGTTGGATCTTCATTTTTGCATGAGACTTAAATAACCAAAGATATTGAACTATTAATTAATCTATTTTCAAAAAATAACTATTACTTACTCGATTTTCTAAAATTAATGATCGGAATGCATAAGAATCACATTCCTATTTCGCTATATATATCGGCTTACCAGTAAAGGTTATAAGATTCTCCGTAAGCTATAAAGCATTCAAGCTCTCCATTAACCTTTGTATCTCGGTTAAATATGTGTTGAATGAGTTAGGTTTGAAATAGGAAATATGTACACCGCATTAAAAACTATTAAATCCACGATGGTTGAACTGCCTTCTACTTATTCTTATAGCGTAGGGAACACAAACAGTCCAAAATCGGAATGTAAACCGTTTAGTTAAAAACTTTTCAGTTGTGCAGTGGTTGAACTGCCTTATATTAGTTCAAATCCCCTCGGCTATATAAAGAGTGGAAAAAAACATAAGAAAAACACATTTCACAGAACCGAGCTACCATCTTCTCCCAAAACTCTCCTTCTTTTATTACTACTTACCTCAGTTACCTCACTATTCTCACAAATCTTAGAAAGTATCAGCGCAATATACATATTTGTCACTGTCACAGTTTCAGGAATCTCGTATTTGGTGTTGGGTTCTTCAATCACTACAAGATGTGGTGTCAAGTTTGATACAAAGTGTTTTGCAATATACATCAGCACCTACGATGTCATATTCAAGGAACAAAACAGTTGCTAGAACATAGTAGGATATTGAATCTACTACATCCAGGATTAGGGTTTAGAGTTTAGGGTGTTGTTAGGAGATTCTGATATAGAGGTTTTCGCAATAAGGTTAGATTCCTCATTTTCATTACCTTTTTGAGGGGGTACACTGGCCAAGGCTATCGAGTAGTGGTGCGCATGCACGTCCCGCAACCAATTTAAAATGATGGTTCCTCTGTCGGATGTTAATTCACAAATTATAACGGCTCTTGTTTCGAATTCATAACTACTTTCATAAGTTCCATATTATTCTTTAGAAACTATTCCGAATAGACCGGCTAAACAGGAACAAGACTACAAAAATAAATCCAATTCATTTGCTAATTTTGGAACATCACACCATCCCACACTATTCCAGCATCATCATCCGTTATTGGAAATGTATGTTACTTGTCACTTAGGTATCGATATTATTCCTGATAACATTCCGAAATCGGAATAAACTAGATGACCTCATAAGGTTACCTGTTGTGGGAGCACAATTTCGATTTCGGAATTATAGATCGAGCGACATGGTATGCAATTATTCCGATTTCGGAAATGTTACACGATGGTTATTAGATAATAACCCACATCGGTTTGAAGCGATGTGGATAACAATTTACATGGTGGTTAAAAACCGCTGTCTAACAAAGTGCACGATGTGCGGTTTTCTAGGGATAGCGGACGAAATACGCCGTCTAAACTTGATTTTCACCGCCACAAACGATCCCGCACTAGTGGAATCTTTTAATAATAAATAAAAACCAACATCAAATCATTTCATTAGTAAGATTAATTAAAAAAATAATCTCGTTTAATGATTATACGTTGAAAACAAGGCTTTCGGTAACTTATTACTTAAATTTCTCTGTCTAGAGATGATTGTTCTTTTGCCCATTGGATTATTTTGGTAAAGGACGGGGCTGGTGCACAATTCGTGGTATCACGTTCAGAATGTTTGGTGCCACATGAATGGACAACAATAAACTTATATCTTAGCAATTAGGGATCATGATGTGGTGATATTGTTAAATGCATCGTTGGTCTATCTGTCTTCAGTTGCTTTTCATCTATACCCTGTCCCCATGACCTCCCTACCGTGTCTCTTACCCACTGTATACAGTATTAAGAACTTAAATTTTAAAAAACCTATAGAACACAATAAAAAATTGTAGATCTTTTCTTCTTTTGGGACGTTTTTTTCTCTTTCTTTTCTTCTGGACATGCTCGATGGATAGGGGGATCATTCTTGTTCTAGCTTTTTCGATCTTTGTTGGAAAAAAAATCAATTTATTTAGAAAAAAATCTATCTTGTGAATACCATCTTTCTCCGAAATATGAATTAAAACTATTTGATAAATTAATTCACCACTAAATTAATAAAAGTTAAATTGATTTAGATACAGCCAATTCTATAATTTATACAAATTAAAATCTTGTTTAAAATTGTCTTATAGCAATATTGGGGTTCAAAGTGTTGTTTATAAGAGTTTTTATTGGAGGAGAAATTATATTAATGTGATTTTTTACTTCAGGATAAAAATTTAAAAGCAAAGTGAAGTCAAGGGACTGCAATGCAAATTCAGAAAAAACATGAAAAGTGCTTTGCCCCCTTTCGTTAATGTTGTGTCACTCTCGCCACCCAATTTTTACGTCAGATTATCGCTTTCTTGTATTAGCACCAGTAGCCGTCGGGTTTCGAGCGCCGATGGAAAGGTTTGCGTCGTGTCAACTAGAAGTCATCGGCTTCTGGTTCTTGGCCATTAATGTCACCATTGTTGGAGTCATCCTATTGGAAGATCTGATTTTCAAAATAATTAAATCTAATCTTGTCGTCAATTAATGTTTGTGTGATTAGAGAAGGAGAAGAAGCGTCAGGCAGGCGAGCTGCGTGACTGGAGAGAGACGACGAAGACAATGATTGCGTTGAAGGTCTAGTTTTAGTCGACGAAGACCTGATTTCAGAGAGTGTCAAAACTAGGTCAAAGACTGGTAGGTTACCCGAATTCTAGTAAGCAAAAATTGAAAAAGACATGGGTAACATTTGAACCTTTCTTGTCTAAATTCTTTAATTTAATTATATTCGGGTTTCATGTGATTTTTTTGTACAAACATGATGCTGCTATAGAGTTTTTTATTTATGTTTTAAACTTTTATAATGATTTTTGTATTTTTATAATTATGAAATAAAAAATCGTGGCAATTTATATAAAATTATGATGATATTTATATACTTTTATTTGATCTTTAACGTTCTAAAATTTTGTTTTTATTTGTGATAGATAGGATAGATTTGTTATAATATAACTATTAATTATTAGTATAGTTTAAAGTTAATATGTGCACACATTTGGTGTAATATGATAATCTCGAGTTTTTTTTTTAGATTAAACATCCACTAATAGTGAATGGGAGAATTTTATTTGGCTCTCCAAACCTCATAAATAGAAA
>JAULKM010143342.1:0-18033 GCA_032355605.1 Rubia tinctorum | reverse complement strand
ACAAAGACAAACACGGTTTCTAAGACTAATACATCATAGCTTCTCTGTTTGCACTACCTGGAAACCTTGGAATGATTTTTTATCATTGATATTCTGTTCTTCCAAACATGAACGGCATTATAAGATGCAATGCATGCTGTTTTAAACATCTTTGGTATTCCAGTATGCTTAGGATCTTTGGTATTCGAATTGTGGTGCTTCTTTGTATTTGGAATTCTAGTTTTATGTCGGATATTGTGTTTGCCGTTTAATTGTCATGTTTTCAATTCTAATTTCATGTTTCCGGTTGGAAGTTGGAACTTATATGATATTTAAAAACTATATCTATGTTGAATTCTAGTTTTATATGAGATGATATTTTTACATTTCAAGAAATATACTAGTATATTGTTAAAACAGCGAAACAGTGAAACAGTGAAACTAGCCAAGGCTTCCGCCTCGCCTCACCGCCGCGACTTTTTGAGCTTCACCGCCACGAACCGCCATCCACCATTCCGAACTATGCTTGATTGTCTGTATAATTTAATTCTCTGCAGAATCATGTCGATTGTGAGAACAGAGAAATTCCAGCTCTTAGAGTAGCTACAATCATGATAGCATTTACCTCTTTGTCTTTTGAGCTTAACCTATGTTTGACTATCTGTAGAAAAGTTGTTACCCACCTCCATGCCTAACAGCGGCAGTTACTAATTATTTTAGTGCGATTCAAATCCACATCTTAAATGCTTCATCTATATCTGGATGAATGCTATGTTCACACCAATTGTAGAAAATCATCTTGAGGATTCTTTCTGCACGTAATTAACCTGGTTCAAGTCTAGTTACACTTACTGCATCATGTCATTTCAATTCAACAAATGTATACTTCGATCAAACCCAAATAAAGGACCTTAAGGCAGGAAAATGCTGGATAGTTAATTCATCTGAAACCTACATGAACTACGTTATACAATTATACTGCAAATTGAGGTATTTTGCATTTCCCGTGTTTTCAATGGCTAGTTTTGAATGGTTTAACTGGTTTGCTTTTGTGAATTTTAATTAATAAAACACCTCATTCAGCTGTCTCCCATGAGGATTGACTAAGAACACTAGTTTTCAAAATAAATTGTGAGAGAAGATGCTGATTTTTAGCTATAAGAAACGTTGTACAATGCTTTGTTCTGGCTGTTTTTGTATGACCTCTGAGTTACTGTACAAAATGAGCAATAGTCCTAAATGGCCCACTTAAATATGCTGTGTTCTCACCTTTTCAATTGTTAACTCCTCTACTTCATATAATATTTGTGTAAATCATTTTTGAAAGCATGTTGTGTGGCCTTTGTCGAACTGGTTTCCTGCTCTATGACCTTCATTGATTCCACTGCAACTTGCTTGATGCGCGCATTTTCTAGACCGGTCTTAATTATGCCTTATAGCTTCCAAGAGAAGAAGAAGAAGATGAAAGTATATTTGTTGCCTCTTTCTAAACCAAATCTGTCAGATGTTCTGAAAGATCAAGAATTTTTTTTTACTCGAGGTCTGGGAAAGTATGAAACTTCAGTCTGGATAATCATTTCTCTGGGTGATCAGTAGTTGCTGAAAAGAATTTTCGAAGTGTAAAATAATCCATCTGGCATAAAGTGTAATTTGCTGGCTTCGTTGTTATTCAAATGTATGTTTAATCTCAATTCTTCTATTTCAAATGTCATATATTTATGGTGGAAATGAATTGAGGGATGAAATAGATAGGTGACATATACTTGAGCATGCTAACGGTGATGCTGAGGGACATATTGAGGTGTTTGATAGGAGTTTGGACTTCTTGATTTGGTGCTATTTTTGCATGTTTTCGACATTTGGTCTAATATTAAAAAAGAACAATTCTGAGTTTTAAAAGCCAGGTCAAACTGGCTCCAACCTGACCCAGGTTTACAGACGTATCGACCCAGGCCAAACCAATCCGGGTGGGGCGGGGCTTGTTTCTTCATTTTCTCATCCCTACTTTGAAAACTCTTTGTCTGTCCCTTCTGTATCACTTATGATATAGTAGTAATTGCTCTTTTAGTTTGTGAGCCTTGGACTTGAATTTCATGCTTGTTGTGCATTTCCATGAAATAATTTCTTTTTGAGATGTGTTTTCTGGCTTCATGAGATTATGATTATTTTTCAATTTTCCTTGAAACGATAGTTGTATTGATTTCATTTAGAATGAAATTGTGATAAGTGATTGGATTAGGCCTTTTTCTTCTTCTTCTTCTTCCACATCTCTATTGACCTTGCATATTTGTTATGCTTGTGAAGGCAAGAGAGTTGTGTGTGTGCATTCATGTTTTGTTTTCCTCTGATTTTTCTTTCCTGCTGTGACTGGTGGGTTATTTATCTGTTTAATGGGAATTGACGTTTTTTTCTCAGGGTACCATTCTGATGTTTGTGTTTTTGTTTTGATTGCAGCCACCACATCAGAAAAAAAAAATGGCGAAGAAAAAGCAAGTCTTGGGCGGGTCATCCACTAATTCTGTGGACAATGGGGAACCGAAGTGGGACTTGAAATCTATCAGGAAGGATATTGAGTATCTGGGTAAATCGGTTTCTAAAATTACTTTGGAACAAAAGAGTTATAACTGAACAAGTGAACAGTCTGCTTTGGACAGCTATTGGTGTTACAATGAACATAGATGTAGAAACTTCACTCAAATATAAGATTTTCCTAATGTGAGCATGATATAGGGGTATTGCATATCCTTATTGCACTTGAACTTTGAAGGGTATACTTAGAAGGCTCTTTTCTGTTTTTATTTATTTAATGTTAATGATGGTTAGGAAGTTTGGAATGCATCATATAGGGTGAAAGTTTGCAACTTTTGTGCTGATTTTGAACCTTTTTTTAATATATCGTGCTGTTGATACTTAAGGTTTAATTTTGAACTTTTCTTTTGACATATATCAACGCTGGCTACTTTTGCCATCTCATACTCTCTATACACTAGCATTTTCTTTATCTTTATGAACTTGGTAATCCAATGGGCTCTGGCCACTTTGTTCGACGCATCACGTAGCGGACTCCACCCCATTCAAATTTCATTCATATAAAATTAACCAAATAGGCTTCAGGCGATTTGGTAATGTACACAGATGCATGACCCTGTGTATGCTCCTGTTAGACCTGTAGGATCAATCAGTCATTGGTAACCTGATGAAATTGAAGTCTTATGTGTATCTGTGGAGCTTAGTGATTGACTTGACAACATTTGTTGGGGCAGTATAAGTCATTACAATTTTCCTTTGTTCAATGTTCCACTTTTCAGGCTCTGCACACATGTCGTGGAAAGAGAAGAAGGAGCTGGAAAACAAAAAAGTGGTGTCTCTTGGTGGCAAGGTAAGGAATTGCATCATTGGTTAACCCGAAATAGGAAATTTCTATATGCTACAGGCTTACTCACCACGGTATTATTCTTTCGTGTAGCCTCCCAAGGGGCAGAGATTACCACTTAGTGTTGCAAGGGTGATGATGAAGAAACAAAAGGAAAGAGAGGCAAAGAAGCAAGAAGAGGTTTGTATCAGCCTTGAAATGACTCTTCAATTACTGGGCATCATATGTTTTTCTAATCTCTTACTAACTCTTAACGCTTGTAGAATTTGATACTTGGCCGATTTGGCGGGAGTCATAGCAGAGATGGTAAAAGGGCAGATAGGCGGAAGCCGGAAGAAAGCATTTTGAAATCGACTGAAGGTTACTTCAGAAACGGTGTGCTTGATGTTAAAAATTTGTTGAAATCTTCCAACTCGAGAGCCAAGGATGATGGTATGAGCAAGATTAAGCGGCTTACTGGAGAGCCGAAGAAGAGTAAGGGCGGCAAGAAGAAGAACAAGAAGGGTAAGAAAGGTGGTAAAAAGCGGAGGTAGATTATGTTTCGCCTGAAAAAGCTCATGCACAGTTCAGGCTCTGTCGGCTTGTTTCGCCTGAGATGCCGTTTGTAGTCATCAGAAAGCCACTTCAGATGTTTGGTATCGTTCCCTCCGTCTCAAACCAAAAAAATAAAATTGGAAAGGAAACTGTGTTTTAGAAATCTCTAATTTGATTCAAAAGCATAATTTCATAAATCTTTTTAGGTTTTCTAATTTTCTGTTATGAATTCGAGACGCTGGCCTCCACTGCCAGTCGGCCACAGTGGTTCATGCATTTTTAGTTCATCCTCAGAAACCCCGTGACTCCCTCTCTTCCTCTTTTTGCGTCACCATAATTTAGGTGATCAGGTGCTTGGGTTTAGAAGTGGATGAAATTAAATATAGAAAGTAAGAAGTAGAATGAGCGGATGGAATTGAAGAAATTTATAAAAAATGGAAAAGAAAAAATGTCTATCGATAATAGAGGAATGGAGAGAGTACAAGAATAACCTGTTTGAAAGAAAAAAGAAATCAAAGTTGCGTTTGGAGCAATTCATGCCAATTGCCAGGTGTACCATCTCAAACTTATGCTGAAAACAGGAAAAATCAATCATCCATTTCACCAAACAAAGGTTACCAAACAAAAAACTCAGATCACATAGCATTCCCTAGAACTGAAATTGCGCCAAAAACCATCTATCCTCTTCGAGAAATTCCCAAAATTGAGAAAATTTCAAATAGGCCTGACATGGAAATTTTACTAATTTATACAATAATAGAATTTCATGGTCACTGTTAGCTATTTTAATTAAATGAATGATAAAAAAAATTAATTGAACAAAATTAATATTTCATGCAAACTGTACAAGTCTTTCAATTTCTCTCATTAAATTACGTGTATCACTGGCTAGTAGCAGTACATGTAATTAACAAAAACACGAGTGTTCAAAATACGGCATCACTTTTGGGATTGAGAATCTAATGGTTTCTTTATTGCATAGTACAAATATTTGTTCAATTGCCACACACAAGAAGAGGTGAAGCTCCCGGGTGATTTTACGGGCTATTGAAAATTTATTCTGGGTGATGAGAGTACTAGCTAGTATGGAGTAAAACATGAATTGCCACATGCAAGGTGAAACTAGCAATCTAGAGCATTTGGCAAAATTGCTTGTGCACTAGAAAAAAACACTCCAATTATTGCTGTGTAGTACCCTTGCAACAGCAGAATGCTGATTAGAATCCAAGGAAGGAGAACATGGATCTGCCCTTCGTTGGGGTTGCGGAGGGAGAAGAAGCAGCGTCGACGGCAGAGGGTCCAGGAGAAGGGGCGGTGCTGACCGAGGATGAAGCAAATGACGACGATGATGCCGCCTCGGGGCTGCTAGCGCTAGCAGGAGATGCCGACGGGGAGCTCTCGAGCGCCGCTTCCGAGCCCAATGCGAAGAGGGCCACCATGATGAGAGCAAGCGCAACGAATTGACGGGCCATTTTTTAAATGGGAGTGATTTGGTGTTTGTTTTTATTTTTATCTGTATGCGGGTTATTATTATTATTTTTTTGAAACTTCTCTCCTAACGGCAGTTACACTACACCAAAGAAAGAATGGAGCGAAATGGTGGAATTGGTCATTCTTTATAGGTAGTCCGGGGAGGGAATGAGCGGAAGATGATGCATGAGAGGAGTGGTTGAGTTTTCAGGTTTTGAACGAGTTTTGCGTGGCTTGGTTGATTCACGCATGCATCACGGCCTCGTGACATTTTACGAAAACTTTGCATCTTTACTAGGGTAACCGCAACCATTTTTTTCTCTTCGTGTCCACTTAAAAAAGAAAGAAAGAAGCATACTAAAACAGGGTAAACAGTAAACAGAAACCAAGCGGATCCCTGCCGTATTCTCCCTCCGTCCCAATCTAAATTGCTTATTTATTTTTTTACGATATTCAATGAGCATGTTTGATCATAAATACCTCTAGTTACTTATAATAATGTTGCATAAAAAATTGATATTTAGAAAATATATGTTACAAATCTAACAATATCTCACATGATATTTTTATTATTTATAAATTAATTTATATTTAGGGTCAAAGTTTACAGAGTTTGACTCTCAAAAAGTAAATAAGCACTTTAGAGTGGGACAAAGAGAGTATAATACTTGGATAGATTCAATGATCAAGCAAACCGGGTGGAGGAGAGAAGCAAATAGTAGGAGTCCGTCTCCTGCGAGATCGTCGCGTGCTGAGACCAAGGACTAGATGGAAAATAGGAAAAAAGTAAATTAAATTCGGGGGCAGAATTTGAAATACTTTGGACTCGGGATAATTAATGAAAAGCGTAAAAAATATGGGGACCAAACAACAAATAAGCAAAACAAATAAAACAAATATGGACTCATCACCTTCTTCTCGCCTGCTCCGTCGTCGACTCCACGCCTCTCTGCCGTCGCCACCACACCTCTCCACCATCGCCGCCTCGCCTCTCCACCGTCGCCACCTCACCTTCTTCGACGTCGATCTGGCGTGTGAAACCTATCTCTGAAATCGAACGTCTCGCCTCTCCGCCGTCGCCGCCTTGCCTTCTCCGCCATTTTTTGGCTATTCGCCAACGTCATCTTCAATTGCTTGGTCACCGACATCAGGATTCGCTGCGCAGGAACATCAATCGTTGGGGTTCGTCGCCGGCATCGTCTTCAATCACCGACGAAAAGTAGCGACCAACGTCTTCCGCCATTGCATTCGAGTGGGTCAAACTCAAAGTCAAATCCGGGTTTTGAATCAGAGAAGATAAGGCTGGATGGAGGGTGAAAGATGCTGGTGAAGGCAATCGAGAAGATTCCCGTTAGGAATGGGAGGTTCGAATTCGAATCTGGCTATTGATTCCGGTTGTTAGGGTTACAACGATAATCCGGATTCAGGTGAAGAGTAATACAAGTTGAGTCAAATTTGATCTGAAAACATGAGTTTTATTGGGCTGATATGTAATTTGATTTATTACCCATAAATAACATCCAACTAATAAAACATCAAATTAAAAGTAAATGATATCAAATAAAAATTCTAAATCTTCAACTTAAATAAATGTATATCAAATAAAATAATAAAAATATATAGTAAACTAAAATAGTAAAATATTTAATAAAAAACACGGTACATAATAAATAAAAATATTTAAACATCAAATAGAATTACTAAAAATATTTAAACAACAATATGAAAATATTTAAACATTAATATAAAAAATTTAAAGATCAATTCACACTATTAAAACATCAATAATACATCAAATAAAATCTAATATTTATAAATAAGAAACATCAATATCAATTTTTCAAATGACATGCTGAAAAGCTAGCACATCAATCAAAAATAAAATATGTCAAACAAGTGTTGAAAATATACATTCCACTATTGTTGCATTTGAAGGGAAAAAACTATTTTGATGTTCCACTTCTATTCATTGTTGTTATTGTTTTTATATGATAATTTATTGATGTAAAATGATACGTATCACTTTATGTATATTATGGATGAAAAAGACATAAAACATCATATACTAACAACTCAAAATCAAAAGAATTTAATGAATCATCACCGACACAACAAATATGTAAAATTAGCAAATAAAAGTGGAAACCTTTAAATTAACTTTTACGTCAGCTTTTAAAATGTCAATCATCATAACTATTGAACTTTTAAATATCATTCATTACAAAAGAGTCCAAACGTCCTAACAAATGCTAAAATAAAACTGAAAAAAATCCAAATCAAACTAAAACATCAATAACAATCCAATGCCTCGGCTTTAACAAATAAACTAATATTTTAAAAATATATTTCTCAAACAATACATAAAAAACAATCAATATTTTCTTCCCCCGACTTGTTTCCCTTCGTTGCTCGCTTATTCACAAACTTTCCTTCTTTTCTGCTGGTTTTAAGGATGATGACTCTTCTACTCCATCAACGCCAAAATTAAAGGACAGCTCCAATCCTTTGCTCAAGAGAACACCTTTAAAGCATGATTCCTCATGGCGCTTCTTTATTATCTCATCAATGACATCATAGAACTCTGACTTGAAAAGAATTCTGTGAAATAAACATAAAACATCACATACAAGAATAAAAACATCAATATCTGAAATTAAGACATCACAATAGGACACATAACATCACTGACCACTACATTGAGAAACATCAAATACAATGCTTAAAAAGTCAATATCAAAATTTAAAAATATCAACTACACACATTAAAAATATCAAAACAACAAAAATGAACATTAGTTGTATACTTAAACATGAAAACACCACAAGCATCAAACATTGAAACTAAAAAAACTACACCGACATACATAAAAAATATTTAGAGTTTAAACATGAAAGATCAAAGATAGAACCAGAAACATCAACAACAATATCTAAAACATCACAGATGAAAAAAACAAGGAAAACTAGCAGTTCCTACTTCCTTCTTGATTGCAGCATAAGTGGACAAGTATTTTTAGACATCTAAGAAATAGCAAGAACAACAAATTTTTTAAGCACAAATCGTAACAAAACTCTAACACATCACACACAATAAAAACAACAAAACTGAACATCAATTGCATACTTAAGCATGAAAATACCACAAACATCAACCACTGAAATTAAAACATCACACCAACGTAGATAACAATAGTTAGAGTTTAAACATAAAACTTCAAACATAAAACCAGAAACACCAACAACAATGTCTAAAATATCACATCTGAAAAATAACAAAAACTTACGGATCCTCCTTCATTCTCGATTGCACCAACAGTGGGTAAGTATTCTTAGACATCTAAGAAACACCAACAACAACACAAAAATTAGCACAAATCATAATAAAATCCTAAAATATCACACACAATCAAAACTGAACATCAATTGCACACTGAAGTATGAAAACAACACAAGCATCAAACGCTGAAATTAAAACATCACACAAACACATATAACAATACTTAAAACCTAAAACATCAACATCAAACGAAAAATGAGAAACATCAACAACCGTATCTAAAACATCACTGCTGAAAAATAATAAAACTTACATATACAGCTGCAGCGAGGTAAGTCTTCTTAGACATCTAAGAAACAACAACACAAAAATTAGCACAAATCCGTAAAAACAATTCACCAAACACAAAAATAAAAAAATCTCCAAATATTAACATAGTGAACAACATAAACCCTAAAACACACAATAAAATATGATTGAACTACATAATGAACAAATACCACAAAATAAGCACAATAATACTCAATATAACCTATACAAACCCTAAAAAATCACATGAACAATAAATAAACAAAATTAAAAAACCAAAGTATGCATAAAAAATCATAGTGAAAACATTACCTTCGAGATAAACACAAAACAAAGTTCAATTTGTGTTAGATCGTTGGAAATCGAAGATTAAACTGGCAAAATTGTCGAAAAATGAAGCGTAACTTCCCTGCGTTCATGGCGAATCACTATGCTCGAGAAATATGGAGAAAAAGAGCACTAGAATCGAAGGAAGCTGGTTGTGTGCAGTTGAAATTGAGGTCGAAAAATGGAGAGGAGAGAGAAGAAGAAGAGCAGTTGAGCAGAAGAAAGAAGAGAGAGAGGAGAGAGAAGAGGAAAAGTAGTTACGCTAAAGAAAGAAGGAACATGAGAGAGAAGAAGAAGAGTAGTTGCGTAGAAGAAAGAAGAGAGAGGAGAGAGAAGACGTTATAAAAATGTGGGCGGAGAAGGTAAAAAATTCATTATCTATACCTGGACTTGAATGTAAATTAACCAAATTACACACTCAGCCCCTGAATTTTTAAAACTTCAATTTGAAATCTCATGCTAAATTCCTTGCAATTCAATCCATGGTTTCACTCTGAGACGGTCTTATACAAGATTTTGTCAAATAGTAGCTGCCATGTTAGTTGAAAATATTTTAAGAGTTTGTCTTTGAAAGAAGGAGACCAAAATTTAAACTGTAAATTAGAAGAAATCAAGACAAAAATTTTGAGTTGCATTAATCGGATCATAAACTTATAATACTGCACTTTGCATAATAAAAATTTAATATTGCCACTAAAACCTTTTACCTTTCTATAATTCTATTTCAACCTCGTCTTTCCATATGAATGTGGAAAGACGGTATTTCCCAAAAAATTAAAATATTTTTGGGAAAAAATTGACTGATATTTAATAAATTATAACAAAAAAATTATTTTAGACCGACTAACCGTAAATGAGGTTATTTTATATTGATATAGAGGAAGTCTCAAGTAAGGGTGGTCTATTCATAAGTTTATGGATATTGCCCTAGTTTTTTTACTTTAAAATTTGTAAATTTTTTTAAAAAAATTAAAAATTGTATTTTATAAGTTAAAACAAATGTCAAAAGAAAAGGAAAAAATCTCCTGTCCTTCTCTCCAAGAAAGACACAATCACTTTTTTTCTCTCTCTATTACGGGTGATCACACTTTTTAATTTGTGCTTCTTCAACGATCTTCTTCATCACTCGATCTGGTAATCTAAGCTAGACTGGCCACCCTAATGAGTAGATCGGGCAACAGAAACAGCTGGAAATCACGGAAGACATCATCAACATCTCAAACTAGGGATGTGAATTTTGTCAACAGGAAGAAAATGAAAATAAGGAAGGTGAGGATGATGAAGTGGGATTTAAAGGTACTCTGGTGAAGATAAGGAAGGGTGATAAAATGGTGATGGTGATTGAAGTAACCCCTAAATCCAATCCGGGCAGTATGAATTGTGAAGTTGAAGAAATTTCAATTGTGGGGAAAGTAGAGAAAAAAGGACTAAACTAACCCTGGGTGATGAAATTGAAGATGAGACCAGGGAAGCTAAAGAAAAGAGATTGTGAAGCTCGATAGTTGGAGATAATGAGCTGAAGTACTACGAACCAAAAATGGTGGAGGGTTTATCAATGGGAGAAATTAAAGAGGAGGATTTACAGTTAAGTATTAAACAGTGAGAGGACATTATAGTATGCAGAGTCATGGGGAACAATCCCCCATTCCATGTGATAGAGGTCTACTTCTTTCGAATCTGGGGTAAGAGGATAGCAAAGGTATGCCAGTTAAAACCTGGTATATTCACGGTGAAATGTCTGATCTTCCTATTTTCAGTGTTGTATTATTAGATAGTAGGCATGTGATACTAAAAGCTTGGGATGTAAACTGTGAGCTAGATGAGCCTGTAATAGTTCCAATATGGATTCAAATATTATATCTTCCTCTAGTTTATTGGCAACCTACGATCATAAGTATAATTGTGAGTATGATAGGTAAGCCAATTTTCCTAGATAGAATGACAAGAGATAAGGAGGGATTGTGTTTTGCTCGAGTTCAAGAGGAGATGTAAATAAGTGAAAGTTCACTTAATAAGGTGCAATTCTTGAATGAAAGTGATATAGCACGTAATATAGGAAATGTGAAAAGCTAGGATTTGTAACATAAAGAATTTTATTAATCATAATCATAACAAGAATGAAAATTACATCAGAATGCCTCCTATATTAATAGGGAACTAAATCTACTAATGAGAAAGACAAAAGGAAATTAAATCTCCTGAGGAAAAAGGAAAAAGGATACGAAATATCCTAAGAGAAAGGGAAAAGGGAATTAAATATCTTAAGGAAAAGGAAAATGCCTTAACTAAAGAAAACAAACTAGATGACCGAATTAAGGGAAGCAAATATTTTAATTAAATGAAGCACATAAAATGTCATCACCCCTGTTCCAGTTATCCACAAATACCAACTTTTATGCCACATAAGGAAGAAAGGTGATCATTAGTCAAAATGTTAAATATGAATGGAGACTCGTAAAATGTAACCAGTGTGATCTATATGGACATCAGGAGGAGGTGTGCAGAAAACAAGAAAAGGAGAAATCAAAAGTTAATAATATTTATGAACCAGTGAAAGAAAATCAACGATTTAAGTTGGAAGGGAAGGTTGAGGAGGAGAAGCAGGGTGAAGATGGAAAGGAGAAGCAGACTAGAGGGATCAGAGTACAAGGATTAAAGGGAAAAGAAAAGGTTCAGATTCAGGAAGGGAAGAAATGTCATGGTACTGACTGGTTGAATACATGTACTAGCTATACGTTGCTAATGGATCTATATAATATTAATGAATGATAAAATAGTTTGTTGGAATATACGTGGTTTGAATAAGTGTGATAAACACAAAAAAAGGCAGATTTTGTATGGAAATAAGGTTGGGTGTCTAGGACTATTAGAAACAAAAATTATGGAATAAATTTTTAAAAAAAAATCTGGAGTAATAATGGTCTTGGTTGGGAAATGTTGACAAATTGTAGTTCTGTTAAAGGTGGAAAGATTTGGATTTGTTGGAGGAAAGATAACATAGAGTTGAAGTTGTTAAATATGGGGGAACAATGGATAGATGTTGAGATGAGAATTAGAGGACGGAATCAGGACATTTATCTTACTAGAGTATATGGTTATAATACCATTGACAGGAGGAACCTATATGGGATTTCATTAAAATCTTGAGATTAAGAAATGACAAGGCATGGGTAATTATGGGAGATTTAAATGCCCCACTGGAAAAGAATGATAGAATGGAGGTAGGGAGGTTGAGGAAATTGAAGTCCTGGGTTTTCAAGAGGTCATGGAAAAGAATTAGTTGATTGAAATGAAAACAGTTGGGAAAATTTACACATGGAGAAATAGGAGGAATGAAGGGGACATGATACAAATCAGAATTGATAGGAGTCTTGTGAATCAGACATGACTGGATGTAATGGCCAGAGCTTACCGTGAGGTTGAGGCAGAAATTGTTGGTTTTATGTCCTAAAGCCAATTAGTCTTGAATTATAAATAGTTTTATTAACAACGTGAATTGGAACCCAAAGGGTCACGCACAATAGGACAGTTTATCAGATTAAATAGATTGTGAAGATTATTTTATGATTAAATTAATCTTCAAGGACTGGAGTATAAATAAGCAACAAACCTAGGGTTTTCCATATTGGGCCAAACCCATATATGAAAACTTATTTATATCCCTCCCTATATTTAGAAAAGAGACATCAGACTTGACCTGGTCACCAAATACAGGATACAGAAACAACCTATCCCTTATAGGTTTCTGATACAGTTCATGTGGATATCTTAGTGGTCGGACATGTGTGCGGCTAAGAGCAGTGATCAACACATGGATGCTGTGTGGCTATAATCAACAACTACCGTGGTTGAGGTTGAATTTATAACTAGGTATGAATTCTTCGTTTGTATTAACACACTAATATTAATCTATTGATTTCAATGTGATCTTGGAGTAATCAATATTTTAATTCCTCAATATACATATATGTATACATTTGATTGATTTCCTAACAGAAAATGCTCTCAGATCACTTTCCATTGATTTTGAACTGGCAGGAAAATCAGTGAGGGAACTGGGGGGGAGCCGGTGTGGCCGCCCCCCAACCTCGGTGGATGCTGCCCTAATGAATAGTATCCGCCCCTCCGTCGCCCCCTACCCTCCGGTGGATGCTGCCCCAGCCCCTACTCCGCCCCTCCTCAACTTTTCCTCTGGTTCCGCCACTGAGGAAAATGATTGAAGAATTTAGAAAGAGTTTAACATGTGGGAGTTATCACCTGACCTCAAAGATATTATAAGTAGTATGTTGGAATGGAGCTCAGTAAATACACTGGAAGATTTGGCTGAAAGGCTGAAAATATTGGAGAAACCACTACAGAACCTCAACATGAGAGAGTTTTCATCTATTGGTCAAAAAGTAAACTGCAACAGAAATCTAGTTAGAAGCATAAGAAATGCTAATGATGATTCTGGAAATGCAAGTAGACAGAAAGAAGAAGCTAGAGCTTGAAATGAAGTGAAAAATTAGAAGAGGTTGAATATTGATTCCTGCAAAGAAAAAACCAAAATTCAGTGGCTTAACGAGGGAGACATGCCAACTAAATTGTTGTATGCTGCAACGAAGAGTAGGCAGTATAAAAAAAGTATAGTGAATATGATGGCTGAAGGAGAACTGGTCTCAGATCAGGTTGTGATTGAGCATTTGCTGGTGAATTATTTTTAAAAACACTTGGGGATCAAAGGAAAGACTGGGAAGATTGATGAGTCTGTGGTGGAAATGAGAGGAACACTATCAGTGAAACAGCAAGTAAATCTGGTCGCACCTGTGACAGGAGCTAAAATTAGAAAGGCTTTATGGATTCTTAATGGCAACAAGAGCCCAAGAGCAGATGGATATTCCAGCAATTTCTTCAAAAGTACTTGGGAAACCACAGGGAGCAGCTTAGTAAAAGCAGTGCAAAGTTTCTTCAAAGGTGAATAGATACCGGGTAATCTGAGTAAATCAGTACTAATCCTGATTCCTAAAGTCACAAATCCTCAAATAGCCTCTTACCATTGACCTATATCCAGTTGTTCTGTAGTTTATAAGGTTATTGCTAAAGTGCTACGTAATAGAATTAGTGAAAAACTGCCTGATCTGATTAGTAATAACCAGAGTGCTTTTGTTAAGGGGGGACATATAGCACATAAAATCTTATTAACTCAAGAATTGTTGCATAAATACAATGTTGAAAGCATGAAACCTCTATTGTGTAGCGAAAGTAGATATCAACAAGGCTTTTGACTGTGTAAACAGGGAGTTCCTGATTAATTGGCTGAATTTATTGAAGTTTCCAAGTCATATGATAGAATGGATAAGGAGGAGTACAATGAACTCTCAGTTATGTTTATCTTTAAATGGTAGATTATCATAAAATATTGAAGGGAAAAAGGGTGTGAAGCAGGGTGTTCATCTTTCACCTTTGTTGTTTATTATTAGTACAGAATACTTTTCTAAACAAATGACTACACGGTTTAGGGAAAGATCAGTTGATTATCACCAAAGATGCAGTAGGGCAGCAGTACATACACTTTTGTTTGCTGAAGACCTACTAATCTTTTGTGGTGCGAACAAGAAATCAATGGAAGGGGTGAAGAAAAGCCCGAATAAGTTTATGCAGGTAACATGACTGGAAGTTAGTGAGCAAAAATAAAAAATCTATTCATCTAAGATGGAAGAGGAGGAAAAGGTGCTATCGGTTGACATACTGAAAGTAAAAAAAAGGGATTTCCCAATGCAGTATCTGGGATTACCATTGTCACAGTCTAAATAGAGCAAATGGGATTGTGAAAAGCTGATTGATAGTATAAGAAGGAGATTGAAATGCTGGAATGCTGGGAGGTTATCATATGCAGTTAAAATGTAGTTAATTAATACTGTACTGCTTAGCATTGATGAATACTGGGATAGTATATTATGTATTCCTGAAAGTATACATGATAGAACAGTTAAAATTTGTAGATGTTTTCTATGGGGGAGAGAGGAAGGAAGTAAGGGGAACACACCCGCATCATCAACGGCGGAACTAGAAAGAAATTTGAGGAGGGGCGGAGCTGGGCGGGGCTGTATATTTACCCTTAGTCACCGGAGGTTGGGGGGCGGCCGCACCGGCTCGCCTCCCTAGTTCCGCCGTTGCGCATCATGGGGTTCTTTATGCAAGCGCAAACAAATAGGGGGAATGAGGATTAACGATTCCTCAACCTGGAATAGAGCAGAAATCTGTAAGCAGATTTGAGATTTACAATAAAAGAAGGATGTTTTGTGAGTGAAATGGGTTCAAGCCTACTATCTGAAGAAGGTGGAGCTAGAGGAATACAATTGGGAAGCAGTTGGTCTTGGAAGAACATATGCAAATTGAAGAGCACTTATCTGCAGGAGCTGAAAAGTTGTACTGCTAAGTCAGGAAAGCCGAAGGCAAGTTCTTTTTTATAGCATTATGAAGGGGAGAAGTGGAATCTGTGTTTATGCTTGGGTGAAGAAATTGCTCCACAGTCGTAGATTCTTTTTATGGATGTTAATGAAAGGATGCCGCCCTACAGTGGATAAACTGTTGGTTCATCATGGTGTAATCAACAGAAATGTGTTCTTCGTGGTCTGAAAGATGAAGATGCAACGTATTTGTTTACAGAATGCATTTTTGTGAAAGAGATATGGTGCAGGCTGGGAATTACAGAGCAGAAGAACATGATATTGCTCAAGAAATGGTTGCTGAATGCAGCCAGAAGAAAAATGGACAAGAAGATGATGCTGATGAATGACCTCAGTTTTGTGTAGAGTTTGGAATGAACGAAACAAAAGGATTTTCCAGAAAGAGGAGTAAAGGCAGAAACAGTAACTGTGCAAATTGATACGGAATACAAATGTAGGAAAGCTACGGACGGGAAGGAAGTACTGAATGAAGAAGCATGCAGACTAATAATTTAGAAGTAAAATTTTTATCTGTAAAAAGGCTAGGGTGAAGGCCTAAACTTGAGACTTGCTTCAAACACCTTATAATAAAAATTATTATTTTTGGATGGTTCTACCAATCGGGGATATTGAAGTTATTTTGACTAATCTAAACCCAACTCGTTTAAAAATAAAATACTAATATTATAATATGTTGCTGATTTAATTCTTTACTATATATAATCAATCATAACTTATACTAATATTATAATATTTTACTGATTTCAATTATTTACTATATATAATCAATCATGAATTGTCAAAATATATAACTTCCTACGATATAATTAAAATCATAAATATCTCTTTGTAATATATATATATATATACACACACATACTAGATAGAGTCTGTCTCTTGAAAGGCGGTCTTTCCCAAGGTTTAAAGTGTAAATTAGAAGAAATCAAGATAAAATTTTCGGGTTGCATGAATTGGGTTATAAATTTTATAATTACTACATGATGCATAATAAAATTTTAATATTATAACTAAGACCTTTAACCTTTTATTATGGTAATTAAATCCTGTCTTTCCATAAGGCTATGGAAAGACAATTTTCCCAAGACTTTGCCTACTAGATAACACTCGTGCGATACACAATTTTAAATAAGCAATTATATTTTATTTTATTTATAAAAAATTAAAATATAATCTGATTCACTACTTTTTAATAAATAATGATATGTTTATATGTATATATACAAAAATAATATATATTTTTTGGAATAAAATTACTATCAGTTATAAGCAATATATTGAAAAAATAATATGTATTCATAATTAATCAGTAATTACATAATAAATATTAGTAAATTTATCATTTCTAAGGAAGGAATAACAAAGTATCTAAATTTGAAATAGAAGTGAAAATTATCATGTACTTGTTGAACAACTCGCGCACAATTTTTAACTCTAAAATATATCTCATCCGAGATAATTGTTTTTAAAATCTCCTCAAAGTAATTGTTAATTTTGAAGGTACATTGCACTTACGGCTTTCTACTTTTCTGTACTTTAATCTTTCAGGTGAAATAAATAAAATAAAATATTTTAATTTTTATGTCAAATTATAAGTTGGGATCTAAATTTTGCAAGATTTTAAACCAAAATGTAAAAGTTAATTTTTAATTGACAGTTGAATTTTTATACAATGTGAATTTCAATATTAAGCAACTCATCATCAACATGCTCTAAATGAAATTTAAAATTAATTTAGACCATCAAATCGTTTCATGAGTCATTCATAATTAATTTAATTAATAAGATGATTGGATGCTTGTTTTTATGTATTGAAATAAAATTCTCATAATTTTAAAAACTTTGTAGAAGGTATTCTAAAATAAAAAATAAAAATAATCTTGCGTTGCAAATTATGGGAAAGACGTCTCTATAAATAAAATTAGGGCAAAATACTAAAATGACCCTATTAATTCACAAAAATGCCAATACAACCCTGTAAAATCTGAAAGTGCAATTCTAACCTTATGTTTTGTATCAAATGTGCCGATATAACCTTTTGACACTATTCCGACATTGACCCATTATTTTTCGGCATTAACCAAATTATAAAAGACAAAAATACCCCTAGTATTAAACCTAAAAATGTAAAGATAATAATACCCCTATATTTTTATTCTTCATCTCCGACGGGTGCGCCGCCCTTGCTCCACCGCATGCCGTCGCACGCCACCATTGCTCCGCTGCTCCGCCGCCGCCACAGATTCGCCAGCCACTACCACCCAAGTTCCACCACCGCCGCCCAAACTCCACCACCCGCCCCCCCCCTCTCCTGCCAC
>JAULKM010143317.1:0-18035 GCA_032355605.1 Rubia tinctorum | reverse complement strand
CCG
The DNA here is from genome assembly GCA_032355605.1 of Rubia tinctorum. Taxonomy (NCBI): domain Eukaryota; kingdom Viridiplantae; phylum Streptophyta; class Magnoliopsida; order Gentianales; family Rubiaceae; genus Rubia; species Rubia tinctorum. Next base: position 18,032 of record JAULKM010143317.1, on the reverse strand, counting down.
GACCCAATTCATTTCGGATCCTACTCAAAACTGAGCCCAAAAGTTGACGAAAATCAACTATTTTCCAACACTTCCTCCATTTCTTTAATGCTCGGAAGCTTGAAGGTGCGATGGAGAAGCTCGGCCACCCACCGGCTCCTCATCTCCGAGGTGTACAGAATCGAAAGACTTTCCAAGAGCCCTATCACTTCCAGCTGAGGTATTCTCGGATGAATGCATTCTCTGTAATGTTTCAGACATGAATCCGTGTACTAACAACTGCAATGGGGAGAGTAGTTGAATGTTGTCCGACCTGTAGAGTGGAACTGCAGCATCATCTGTCCCAGCTATGTAATTGTGAATGATTTTGGACGAAAATATGTGTTTGAGCTTTTGAATGTCGTTCTTTTTAACATGGAAAAGATGTTCCACTTTATCTGGATCTTCTTATGCTTTATGATGCATTGTATCAGCATTTTTCATGGAAGACATATTTTGTGTGTTGTTACTTAAGTCCTCATTGTACTCCTATTTTTTGCCTCTTCTGCATATATGTTGTTGTGCTTCTACATGTTTCAGGTTGTACCTGTGCGGCTAAGGACTCGGAACATGCAGGATTAGTTTTACATTTATTCATTCTAATTTTACAATTCTAACTTAATTTTTCTATTCATTCTACACAAATTTTGTTTTATACCGATTAACTGGTGTACGATATCATTTTATAATTAGTACGATTAAAATCTTTCAAAATGAATATCAACATATGAACAATTATAGCCCGACCTTGAAAATTATAAAAATGAGGTGTTTTATAATTAGTCTAGTCGTAGTCAGTCTAATAGGAGATCTTCTATTTTATTGATCTAAATTTATACGTAAAACTAAAAATTAACAGTGTTAAAAATTTAATGAAGTTTTAAAAAATTAAATAAGTAAATTTAATGCTAATAAGGGGATTAAAATGAATTTCAAAAGAGTATAGTGATGAACTTTGCTAAATCCTCTGGTTGTTTTGTTTTGCCTTTAGATGTTGGCGGCTTAAATTAGGAGTAAGTTAATAGTGTGTCCGCCTAGAGGACCGGACACGAAAATAGTGTGTCTGCCAAGGAGTCCGAACACAAAATTAGTGTCCGCTAAGAGGCCCGGACAAAAATAGTGTGTCCGCCATGAGGCTCGGACACGAAAATAGTGTGCCCGTCAAGAGGCCCGGACACGAAATTAGTGTATCCGCCAAGAGGTCCGGACACAAAAATAGTGTGTCTGCCAAGTGGCCCGGACACGAAGTTAGTGTGTCTGCCAGGTCCGGACACGAAGTTAGTGTGTTCGCCAGGTCCGGACACAAAAATAGTGTGTCCGCCAAGAAGCCCAAACACGAAGTTAGTGTGTCTGCCAAGAGGTCCGGACACAGATCGGTTCGTCCGCCAAGAGGCCTGGACACAAAAATAGTGTGTCCGCGGCGGACACACTATTTTTGTGTCCGCCCTTCAGGGCGGACACACAGATCTCGTGTCCGGCCACTTTTTGGCTCCGTGATTTTTTCAAAAATCAAAACTTCTCCAGAAAAAATACCAAATTTACAATTAAATCAATATTGTAATTAGAGAAGTTTAAGAATTAAAAAATAAACTTACTTGTTCCATTTTCACAATGCTTCAAGAACCATATTGGGAGAGAATTTTTTTGGTGAGATTTTAGCTTGAAAAGTGGGTGGGTTGAAAAAATGAAGATAAAAAATGTTGGAATCTTAGTGCAAGTTATGAAAAGATGAATTTTAGGCTTCAATTTTAGGTCACAAAACTAACTTGGGCATTGTGGTCATTTTACACAAATTTTGATACTGCGTGGAATAAAAAGAATACTGCAAATAGCAATCCTCAATATTTTATGCTGCCTTTTTCTGTTTCAGTGCAAATATCTCATTGCATTATCAACCTCTCTGTACTTCTCTTGGAATGCTAGCAATAGTGTTTTGCTGTTTCAAGATTTAATTGTTTGGTTCCTGAGTACTTTTAATCCTCCATTCTTCATTATACTTCCAATTCCTCAAAAGGCTATAAAACATGTTTTTATGATATAATTTCGACCTTATCAAGAGAATAATTGTAAATCAATTGATTCAAAATTTAATAATATTTTTAATGTTAAAAGTACATAGTAAAATATTCACACCAAATCTTGTTTTAGACATCTTAAAGTTTAAGTAGCCAATTATTAAACATTTTGATAAGAATTGAGTTCTTTTTAAAAGCAGCAAATAAATTAGGGAAGATGAAGTTTTGTTTTGGTTTTTACATAAAATTCTCTACTTAAAATTGGCTGTCTCACATAAGACCATCTCAAAAATGCATCCCTATTTTTAATAATTAAAAAAATCACGCGACGCGCGGTTAACTCCACTAGAGTAGTTCTTCTTAAATGAGTCAACTTTATAGTTTTATTGTTTGTTTTCAATTTAAATGTGAAAAAATATATTACTTGAATATTAAAGTAAATTTCTTAACCAACAATACCGCGTAATAAATAAATGGAAAGTGGTGATTGGTCAACCTACGCGTATCATTAATGGAAAAATATTTTGCCAGATAATTCATGCATTTAAAAGGCAGATGATATCTTACCATGTAGAGTAGGAGAGATAAGGGATGGTATTATTACATTGTAAAATAGGAGAAACTAAAAGGGATTTTAATTAATCCTCAATTATTATTTTTAATCTATAAAAGTCATCACCAAATTCTATATAAATCAACCTCAATTGGCCACAAACACTCCATTCCTTCAATTTTGCAGATCTATAAACATTTCAAATGGCAAAATTATGTCCGATCTTCGTCCTCATCCTCATTGCATTTGCACATCTACTACCTGCAGGTAAAATCTTCTCCTCTCTTAAATTCTGTTTTTGATAAAAACAAAGCCCTGTTCTCTGGAGGGTGAACTTCCTTCCAGTTCAAATCAGTTTCATTTGGGTGAAAATTTAATTTCATACAATTTAACTTTATTTAGCTAGACTGTTACTATTTTCAACACACTTATTTTTTTGTTCAATGCAAGTCAAAACAGTTCTATTTAGACCAGATCAGATAAACTTTAGAAAACAGGGTCTAACTCCTCTGCCTCCTGCTTTTGATTCATTATAAATCATGAAAAAAAATAGTACTTCATTAAAAAAATGATTAAATATTAAACTATTATCTTAATAATTGTTTTTTTTACAGGCGAGGGCCGGGTAAAACTGACAGCTAGCAATTGTTCTATACACGTGGAATTCAATTGCTTGGGCAAAGGTCCTAAAAACGATGGCGCGTGCAAGGCACCGTGTGAGAGTGGAATACCGCGAGGCTCAACCTTAACCGGATATTTCTGTTCTAGTTTTTCATCTTGTGAATGTGATTACTCGGGCACTTGCGAAATTTGAGTGTGATTTATGATTATGGTTATGATTTGTCATTTGAAATTTAATTTTTGCCAGATTTTTGTTTGCTGTCAAGATGTAAGATTTGAGTTTTGTAATATTTGAGTAATATTTATTCAGATCTAATATTTGATCACCTTACGTTAGATGATAATAAATTCATTTTCTGTCCATCTGCAATTAATCTATAATCGAAACCCATAGTTTGAAGAAGCTTTTCTTCGCTCTTGCGACGCTCATCTCCCTGCTCTGGCAATAGTGGGTTTCTTGCTTTGCGCGTCTGATTCCCACCATCTCTGATCAGTGGGAAACGTTTTTCTTTCTGTTCTACGTATTACAAACACTCTATGATTGCTCTACGTTGTTTCATATGACTTAGATCTCAGATCTTGAAAAATTATGGGGTAACCTAACCCTAACCTTAACCTAGGTAGCATGTGTACGGTAAATAGACCATGGAGTACCCGTAACGACTACGTACAGGGTACAGATTCGGTCTGGTGATTTTAAATTGTTTACAATATAAAATCATATTATCTTTGACTCATTAATTATTAATAATAATATTAATATATATTAAATTTTTATTTATAATCGTACCCATTTCGTACCCGGACCCCCCTAATCTTCAATTTCTCGAATTCTGTACGCATACCCATACCCAGAATTGTACCGGTGCTACTTAACCAAGACCAGTCAGGTGGCTTGGCTTTGTTATGGAACAAACAGATTTCTGTTAATTTAAAGTCTTATCCTTCTCGGTATATTGATGTTTATGCTCATTTACATGGTCAAATTTGCAATGTATCATACATTAATATTTATATCAATCTAATTTTTCTCTAAAAATTAGAGAACATTGAATATATGAATAATTAAATTGCCTCTTAAAATCCATTTCAACATTCACTTTTTGACTTTTAACAGTTTACTTGAAAAATGTTTGATTCTTAATATTTTTTATTAAGGATAATTAAAAGTTATGAAAATTTGATATTGTGGTAATATATGTTATATCGAATCTGACAATGTATCATACATTAACATTTATATTTATATACCAATTCAATTTTTGGGTCAAAATTAGAAAATTTTGACTATATGAATAATTAAATTGCCTCTTGAAATCCATTTCAACCTTCACCTTTTGACTTTTAACAGTTTAATTGAAAAATGTTTGATCATTAATTAATATCTTTTATTAAGGATAATTAAAACTTATGAAAAATTGATATTTTGAAAATATATATTATAGCGAATCTGACAATGTATCATACAATAATATTTATATTTATATACCAATTCAATTTTTGGGTCAAAATTAGAAAATTTTGACTAAACGAATAATTAAATGCTCTCTTAAAATCCATTTCAACTTTCACCTTTTGACTTTTAACAGTTTACTTGAAAAATGTTTTATTCTTAGTATCTTTTATTAAGGATAATTAAAACTTATGAAAAAAATAATATTGTGAAAATATATGTTATAACGAATCTGACAATGTATCATGAAATAATATTTATATTTATATACCAATTAAATTTTTGGGTCAAAATTAGAAATTTTTTACTAAATGAATAATTAAATTGCCTCTTAAAATCCATTTCAACGTTCACCTTTTGACTTTTAACAGTTTAATTCAAAAAATATTTGATCCTTAATATCTTTTATTAAAGATAATTAAAACTTATGAAAATTTGATATTGTGAAAATATATGTTATAGCGAATCTGACAATGTATCATACAATAATATTTATATTTATATACCAATTAATTTTTGGGTCAAAATAAGAAAATTTTGACTAAATGAATAATTAAACTGCCTCTTAAAATCCATTTCAACTTTCACCATTTGACTTTTAACAATTTACTTGAAAAATGTTTGATTATTAGTATCTTTTATTAAGAATAATTAAAACTTATGAAAAATTGATATTGTGAAAATATATGTTATAACGAATCTTACAATGTATCATACAATAATATTTATATTTATATACCAATTAAATTTTTGGGTCAAAATTAGAAATTTTTGAATATATGAATAATTAAATTGCCTCTTGAAATCCATTTCAACCTTCACCTTTTGACTTTTAACAGTTTAATTGAAAATGTTTGATCATTAATATATTTTATTAAGGATAATTAAAACTTATGAAAAATTGATATTATGAAAATATATGTTATAGCGAATCTGACAATGTATCATATAATAATATTTATATTTATATACCAATTCAATTTTTGGGTCAACATTAAAAAAATTAACTAAATGAATAATTAAATTGCCTCTTAAAATCCATTTCAACTTTCACCTTTTAACTTTTAACGGTTTACTTGGAAAATGTTTGATCCTTAATGTCTTTTATTAAGGATAATTAAAACTTATGAAAAATTGATATTGTGAAAATATATGTTATACCGAATCTGATAATGTATCATACAATAATATTTATATTTATATACCAATTAAATTTTTGGGTCAAAATTAGAAAATTTTGACTAAATGAATAATTAAATTGCCTCTTAAAATCCATTTCGACATTTACCTTTTGACTTTTAACAGTTTACTTGATTTGATCCTTAATATATTTTATTAAGGATAATTAAAATTAGGAAAATTTGATTTTGTAAAAATATATGTTATAACAAATCTAACAATGTATTATACAATAATATTTATATTTATATACCAATTCAATTTTTGGGTTAAAATTAGAAAATTTTGACTAAATGAATAATTAAATTGCCTCTTAAAATCTATTTCAACATTCACCTTTGACTTTTAACAGTTTACTTGAAAAATGTTTTATTCTTAATAGAGTATCTTTTATTAATGATAATTAAAACTTGTAAAAATTTGATATTCCGAAAATACATGTTTTAACGAATTTAACAATGTATCATACAATAATATTTATATTTATATACAAATTAAATTTTTGGGTCAAAATTAGAAAAATTTGACTAAATGAATAATTAAATTGCCTCTTAAAATCCGTTTCAACCTTCACCTTTTGACTTTTAACAGTTTATTTGATTTGATCCTTAATATATTTTATTAAGGATAATTAAAATTAGGAAAATTTTATTTTGTAAAAATATATGTTATAACAAATCTAACAATGTATTATACAATAATATTTATATTTATATACCAATTAAATTTTTGGGTTAAAATTAGAAAATTTTGACTAAATGAATAATTAAATTGCCTCTTAAAATCCATTTCAACCTTCACCTTTGACTTTTAACAGTTTACTTAATAAATGTTTTATTCTTAATAGAGTATCTTTTATTAATGATAATTAAAATTTCTGAAAATTTGATATTGTGTTATAGCTAATCTAACAATGTATTAATTATATTTATATTTATATATCAATTCAATTTTGGGTCAAAGTTTGAAAATTTTGACTAAATGAATAATTGAACTGTCTCTTAAAATCCATTTCAACCTTCACCTTTTGACTTTTAACCGTTGACCTGAAAAATGGTTTATCCTTAATATCTTATTTTAAGGATAATTAAAATTTATAAAAATTTGATATTGTGAAAATATACTCCCTCCGTTCCAACAGTTTTGACCTATTTACTTTTTCACGATGTTCAATGATTATGTTTGACCGTCAATATCTCTAGTTACATGTAACAATTTCGCATAAAAATTTGATATTTAGAAAATAGATGTTAAGATGAATTTAACAATATCTCACATGATATTTTCATTATAAATATACTAATTTATATTTAGGGTCAAAGTTTACCAAATGTGACTTGGAAAAAGTAAATAGGTCAAAACTGATGGGACAGAAAGAGTATGTTATAACGAATCTAACAGTGTATCATGCAATAATATTTATATTTATATACCAAATCAATTTTGGTACTCCCTGTGATTTTCTAACACTGACTCCGTATGACTGGAGAAATTTTCAAGACATATTTAACCATCAATAACTTTAATTGCATATAATAACTGATCTCATGTGAGGTGTCTTTGGATTCTCCGTAACATGTAGTTTCTAAAAAGTAAAATTTTATAGTCCGTTACTGTATTAAATTAAAGTTATCGGTGGTTAAACATGTCTTAAAAAAATTTCATAAAAAGGAAGAGATCAGAGGGAGTTTATAAATTGAACTAGTTCACCTTTTGGTTCTTCCACGATGCAACAGTTCTTCCATACTGAACTGGTGATCGATCTATATTAAAAGTTTATTAGGTTCCTAGAGATTTTTTTTTTCAGGTGACAGATTTTTCAGAAAAAGGTGAAATTTACTAGAGTAAGATTCATGTACGTAATGAAATAATTAGAATTGATGATGCATCTCTAACAACATGCCGATACTAGTGTTTAGCTCCAACAAACTTATGATAGATTACATGTATTAAAATAAATTTAAAGAGTGAAAGAATTTTCTAGCAGAGCAGACATTTCATAACAGATCTAAACATAAAAGGCCTTTTATACATAATTAATTTGCAAACCTTAGTGACACAACACCAACAAACTTATATATATTATTATTTTTCATCATTATAATGCAATAACCTTGATTAAAATGCAGCTTCAAAAGCTTAAAATCACTTTAGTGTGATGGTTTTTTGCTTTCAGTCTAGGAAAAATCTTAGAAAAGACTGTTTTTCCATAGGTTTATGGAAATACGGGATTTAATTAGAATAATAAAAGGTAAAAGGTCTTAACTGCAATATTAAAAAATTATTATGTAACGTGTAGTAGTTATAAAGTTTATAACTCGATTCATACAATCCAAATTTTTTATGTTCATTTCTTTTAATTTACACTTTAAATTTTTGTTGTTTCATGACTTATGAAAAGATTTTCGACTCTTGGGTCTAATCCAAAAGATTTTGTTCTCGAGTATTTCCACATAATAGCTCATACAAATCGGAACAGATAAATATTTCAAATTCATGACATCTCTTGAATATATTTTTAGCGTGAGACTTGATTTATTACTCAAAAAACCTCCATTTAAACCAAAACTTTCCTCTTGACTTGGACAAATTGGCTAATTGTGGTAAATTTTTGGACAGATAGGCAAATTAATTTTCAAATCTATTAATCTACTCAAAATCATGTCCACGTCACTTTTCTTATTTTGGTTTAATCCTAATAATAAAGAGGACATATTGTAAATTTTAAATTAAATTATCTTTTTTTTAAAAAGGCAAAATTTGTGACTTTTGATTTCATAAAAAATATATTGAGAAATGCATTTTAAACCTATGTTTGGTATAAAATGACAATTTAACCCTTGTAAAATCTGAGAGTGTCAATCTAGCGTTGGACTTCGTTGACCAATTTGTCAACAACTGATTTGGCCAGAAATTGGTAAAATGGCAATTTTGCCCTCCTTATTAAAAATGAGTTACGTGATAAAATAACCCTAAGTTTAGCCTGATAGTACCAATATAATCCTACAATTTCATAAAGTGTCAAAATAACTTTTGACTGTAAAGATTTTGCCCGTTTTTGTCAACAGCTTGATTGCCCGTTTTTGTTTAAATGACATATCTGCCCTTGTTTTTTTAAAGAAGTAAATACTAAAAAAATTGAAAAGACGTGAAAGCCCCTAATCTTTTTCTCCCCTTTTCTTCGTTTTTGTTCCGGTTCTTTCCTTGTGCTCTCTTTTGTTCCCGCTCGAAGCGTCGTCTCTTTTCCTTCGACGCACGAAACCCAAGGTCCGTCACTCTCCCCGCCGATCGTTGCCACCGGCCGAAGGTCCCGTCGTCGTTCTCCCCTATCTCAGACGAGCACTTGCCGCCGGATTGCTGCGGACGGAGTTGAGTCGCTGATTTAGGGGTAAAATCTAGGTTTGGGATGATGTTCCTCATTTTTAATCTGCCTCAAATCCGACCTAGGGTTTACCTACGACGGAGAAAAAAAGCTTACCTACGACGGAGAGACGAAGGACAAGGTGCTGAGAGTCGAAGTATCGCCGTCGGAGAGGAATTCAAGAGGGGGGTGGTAGACCAATTGTGTATTGGGGAGCAATGGTCGAGCGATTGTGTCGATTTTCATGAACATTGAGTTGTACATGGTGGCCACTGGTTTCTTGATCTAGAGGGGATGACTTGCACAATTTGTTCACGGGAGTGGCGCTTGAGATTGGCGGTTTTAATACAGGAGGAAGAGCTACTTTTGTTCTTATGGTTAGCCTGATTATAATGCCCACTATTTGGCTCAACAATATGAGCATACTTTCACTGATATCAGCTGGTGGAGTGTTGGCATACTTTGCTCGATTTTCTGGACTAGAGCATTTGATGGGGTTGGATTCCATGAAAAGGAATTTTCTTGAATTGGAAGGGAATCCCAACTGCTTTAGGCCTGTGTTCGTTCTGTTATTGCGCTCATCTGGTTTTCCCCACATTGTACACTTCCATGAGAAGTCGAAAACAGTTCTCCAAGGTAATGCCGAATCTGTGTTAAAATCGATGTTTTTGTCAATGATTATGTGATCTGATGGATTAAAGTTTCGTTTGTGGGATGCAGGTGTTGTTTGTGTGTGTTTTTCCTCTGCACTGTCTCTAAAAAAATGGGTTTGAAGAAAAAAGGAGGTCAACATAGATTTTTGGGCCAGACCTCTCTAAGGGATTTTTGGGTTAAAAAAATAGATTTTAGATCAAGAGTATTTTAGTCATTTTATTTTTTTCTCTTTGTCGGAATTTAAATGGTCAACGTCAAAAAGAGGGACTTTAGATATATTAGCACAATTATTCCGAAAGTCATGGTTAGATTGACACATATAACAATAAGTTAGAATTAAATTGGCACTTTCTGATATTGCATAGTTATATTGACATTTTCAACCCAAAATCAAAATAACCCAAAAATAAAATGTACTCCCTACGTTCCCTTTAGAGTTGCAGAGAGAGAGAAGGGAGAAGTCTTTTTTTTTTGCGCCCACTTTTTATGAATAAAAATACTGATGGTCCCACATTTTAGGAGCAAAATTGTCCTTTTTTTCACCTTACATTTTTTAGTTTCCCATTAATAAGTGAAGGGTGAGTTTGTAAATTCAATTTGTATTTCTAACTATATAGAGTAAATTTTGTAAGTATGCAACTAGGGATGACAGTGGAGCGGGTTTTGGGGGAGGTTCATCTCGCACCCTCCCCAATGGGCGTACATGGTGGTAGTTTTGGTGGGGGTGGAGCGAGTATGGGTATGAAAATCATACTCACAATGAGTAGTGGATCAGGTGTGGATATTGATACACCCATCTCATCCCTGTCCCACCCGACTAAACCCGCTATATACCAACTAATTTAATAGACAGTGTTTTTTTATTAATCATATTCCACACGTCTTACTTATAATATTTTCATGTAAATACATTTATTAAATTTTTTAATAAATTTTTTAACAAAAAGGGGATTTTAGCTATTTTTGGAGATATAAGTGGGATGAGTACAATGGGCATGAAACGGGTAGAGAGACCCAAGTGGGTGATGGAGCGGGTATGGATTTTGTGTAATGCCTGATCGGGCGAAGCTGAATTTTAAAGTTGTACCCGCTATGGTGATGGGACGGGTATGAGTATGAAAATTATAGGTGGTATGGGTATGGAGGTACCATAATCCGTACCCGCTCCGCCCCATTGTCATCCATGTGTGCAACTTTGATTGGGACAGACAAAAAAGAAAAATGTGCAGGTTGAAATAGGATGGAGGGAGTACATAAAATGTGAAAAGTCTAATTTACCCCTCCCCTCTTCTTCTTCTTCCTCTCATATTCTCTTCTTCTTTATTTCTTCTGAGCAGCTGACCCTCCACCTGGAGCTGACTCGTCGCCGCCCCTCTCTACAATTACGCTGCTCTTGATTTCTTCCCACCTAAAACAACAATTCTCTATAACCGCAACATTCAATCATTTATACCAAATCCAAAACCATGTACCCGAACGAAAATTATAAAGCTAGTGATGATCTGTCCTTCTCGAAACCGCACATCAAAGGAAGTTTTAGCTATCCCGTATATTGGCTTGACAAGAGCTCAAATGGGTTCTTGCAGCCATATCGGGAGTAGCTGATTTCTCTCCGGTATAAGGCAGATATGAGCCTCAATTTTCCCTAGTTGTGGGATCTGATATCTCATTTGATTATAAAGTCTAATTTCTCTGGGACTTGTTGCGCGAGTGAGAAGGAGTTCGAGCGGGATTTGGTGGTGGTGGGTGGATTCAAGATGGTGGTGGTTGGGGAAGGTGCTGACAGATCTTATTATTGTGAATGGGCAGGACTTTGAATCAGTGCGCAGCTGGGGAGGTGGCATGGTGAGGAGGAGGAGGAGAAGGAGGGGTTGGGGAGATGGAGCGGCTGGGAAGGTGGAGGGGCTTGGGAGGAGGAGGGGGAGCGACTGGAGAGGTGGCGTCGTGAGGAGGAGGGGGAGCGACTGGAGAGGTGGCACGGTGGGAGGAGGAGGAGGGGGAAAGGGGGTGGGCGGGATCGGTGGGGGAGGAGGGGAGAAATGGTGGTGGTGGTGGGGAGGGGCTGGGTGGAGAGAGGGAGAATGAGGCGAAGATGATGTGGAAGGAGGTGGTGGTAGGCAGTGGTGGTGGGCTCGGGGTTTAGCGAGGGCCGTGGAGACGGTAGGCAACGAGTGCATATATACCGAAAAGTCTAAAGGTAGGATGGTCATGAAATTTTGAGTTTTAAGACTAGGGGTGTTTTTTTCTTTTCAAATTAGGTCAACGTATGAATTCTTTTGGGCCACACCGGAATAGTGCAAGTTGGGTACAATTGCACAATTTTACAAAAACTTAAAGTTAACTTCGTTCTTTCAGATTTTACAAGGTTATATTCACACTTTTGCAATTTAATAGGGTGAGTTTTATACTTTTCCCAAAAAAATATTCACTTTTTAATCTTTAATTAGGAAAGAAATTAGTTTCCAAAACCCAAACCTACTCGTTTTCGGATTTGTAGTTTCATGCTATAATGTAAATAGGGGTGAGATCGAGCCGATCCGAGCTCGATCACCGCCAGGCTCGAGCTCGGCTCGAAAAAAAGACTATGTTCGAGCTCGGCTCGAGATTGACTCGAGGCTAATTTTCGTGTTCAAACTCGGCTCGGTTAAAATTAGCAAAGCTCGAGATCGGCTCGTAACTGGTAACCGGGTTCGATTTTGAGCTCATAAGCTCGATTACAGCTCGAAAGCTCGATTAAGAGCTCGAAAGCTCGATTAAGAGCTCGAAACTAAATAATTAAAACTGGCATTTTAATTCACTACACACATGACACAAAAGGCATACTTCTAGGAGTTTAATAAGTTTGCTCTAGAGTTGATCGACCTTCTTATCGAGTTGTTCGCGAACATAAACGAACCGATCAATATTATGTTTGTTTATGTTCGTTTATTAATTGAGCCTAAAATTTTGTTCGCGTTCGTTCATTTAATATATAAACGATCATGAGCCGATCCCGAGCTTGTTCACGAACGTGCGTATTCGTTCTCACCCCTAAATGTAAACAATGTTTTAGTCATGAACAATATATTTTAGATTAGGAAATAAATTTGTTAACATAACTTAATCTTATTTTGGTTTGGATTTGTAATTTGTATCTCATGTGTTCTATAAATAAATACTTTATTCATGTAATCCCTCCGTTTCTTAACAATGACACATCATTTTGGGTGTTAGAATTTAGGAGATGGTAAATGAGTGGATGAAATTGAATTGAAAGAAGAAAAAGTGAAATGAGTGGATGTAAAAACCTTAAAGTTGCCATAACTAGCATGTGCCACTATAAAATAAACATCCTAATTTAGAATGTGTGTCATTGTTAAAGAATCGGAGGGAGTACAAAGATTTTGGAGTACATTTAAACGGTTGAAGTTGTCAGAAAACTCATGGGAAGTATCCTCAGAGCATGTTAGTTGGTGTGGAGTCTTATGCTCAAAGTATAGTTTGCGGCTATGAAGCCCATGCCTGACAGCAGGGTTTTGGGGCTGCTATATATTTGGACCCTTTTGCCAACATCACTACCAACTGGCTTATCCTCTATTATTATTATTTCATTAGGGCCCTCTGGACCCAGAAATGGAGGGTAGGGGACCCTAGAATTTGTGGACCATTTACAGCTTGGTTTAGCATATCTGACTGACTCAGTCAGGTGAAATTGGCACCAAATCTTCGTACCACTAGGTGAAATTTCTCAAAGGCAGCCCCCCTCCAACTGGTATATCATATGAATTTAAGAGTTTTTGGCACCAAAATGTGTGAATTTGAGTTGGATAATTTCAAAATGAGTGATGATAGGGAGAGTGAAAATTCATAGTGAAAATTCATAGTGAATGGTGTGGATGCTAGTAAATGACTAAATCACTAATCACTTTTCATAAGAGGGGTGCAACTAATCAGGTATACATTAGTTTTTTCAATATTTTCACAGCATTCACTATGTGGATTCACTATAAGCTTTCACTTTCTTTATCATTACTCTTTCAAAATATTAATTTTAGTTTTCATCAAATTTCAGTCAAAGCTCAGAGAAGTTATTGAATAAGAATATAAGAAAGGATTGTGCACTGTTTTTGGAATAAAAAGTGAAATCCTCACCTTTAGGGCCTCATCATCCCTCCCATTAGGGCGCTCGATGGTCAATTATCTGGTGATCATTTTCTGGTGCTCAAGAAGTAGCCTTTATAAGAAAAATTTTCACACTGCGTCTGCCAGGATTCGAATTCATGATAATTAGGATATTTAACCCGACACTTAGGTTATGTTCTCGGGAGTTTTTCTTAGCTGATTATATCTTATCTGATTTGAAATAAAATGATTTGAACTGTACTAAAACACGTGTTGAAAATAGTAATGTATGATTAAAAAAGGTTAAATATTTTTCTAACCTCACATTTAAGTTGAAAGTGCCAATATAACTCTGTAAAAACAAAAGGTGTCAAACTAACCCTAACAATGAATTGTGCCGATATAACATTCCGACCATATTCCGGCGTTGACTCACCAATTGGGTCGTTGACCGGATCCAAAATGATGAATATGCACTCGGCCTTTTTAGCTTAATTTTTCCCATTTTACCACTATTGTTGCCGCCAGCCACCCACACCACCCTCTTTTCGGCCACCACAACCACCACTAACGGCCACCCCAACACCACCTCTGCCACCACAGTCACCCCAGAAACACATCCACTCCCAGCCACCACCCAACCGCCGCCTAGCCACCACCCCACACCTCCCGCCGCCCAGGCCTACACATAGTAACCATCCCAGCCGGCAATGGTGACTCCGCTCGTCTCTCCCATGCTAACCACCACCGTCTCCTTCCTATTCTCCATTGCCCTCCGCTACCATTACTACTCCCACTGCCACTCCACCTAGAATCTCCCACCTAGCCCTGCCCATATCCGCCTAGCCACACCCAGCCTTGTTGTTGCCCAGCTCAACCCAAAGCCGACCAGCCTCACCCAGTCCCTCTGTTGCCCATTCTTCCCACAATTCTGCCCAGACCCAAAGCAAGCAACGCCAACCCCAGCATCGCCCCATCAATTTAGCTCCCAAATCCAATAGCTTTAGCACAGCCAACCCCACTCCAAACCTCCTACATTGATTGAGAACATGTGTCAACATGAAGAAGAAAAGGGTGCTGGAGGAAACCCTTGAACGGCGTTTGGCAACGGGAAGAAGAAAATGAGTAATATGGTTTTTTTATTTTTAGTAGGAGTAAAATTATCATTTCATTAAAATTCAGTCAATTTCGGAGTTGACAATTAGAGTCAACGCTTCCTAGTGCACATACATCATAAGGTTAGGTTTATTTTGAAACTTTCTCGTTTTACAGAGTTATATTTAACACTTTTTCAGACTAAAGTCATGATTATTTTGACACTGCACCCTAAATTAATTTTTTGATGAACTGAGCTGAAGAGAACAGAATTAATTTTGACTTAAATAAATTAAATTAAATTGAAATGAATTGATCTGATAATCTCCGGAGAACCGGCCTTTTTCACTTGACCAAAAATTCGTGAGTTAAGTGGACTAAGTTTGGATTGAAATGTAATGGGGGACTAAGACTATGGTCCCAGAAGCAACGTGCTGGGCGAAGACTATTTGCCCATTGGGAATTTTCTAGTACTATGTAGCTGTGCGTTGGGGAAATTTAATGTGAACTTCTCGTGGCCCAAATCCAAACCATTTTACTATGCTACTTCCTTAGGGCATGTACAGTGGTAGTTTCTTAATGTTAAAAAATCGCTCTAGAAACCGAAAGCACCCACAGTGATAATTTCTAGACCGATTTTTAGTTAAAAAACAGTCCCTAATTTCTTGTGTGAAACCGGTTCCCTGACAAAAGCTGGCCACACGCACGGCCGCTTGAGAAAGTTGACCGGCCCATTTAATTTCAACCATGCATTGTTTTGTTTTGTTTAACTGTTCCTTCAGCCTTTGCATTGTTTTGTTTACCTTGTTTAATTTATCCATGCTTTTTTTTTTTAAATTTAACCGTGTCATGTTTGGTTTAATTTTAGCCATTTTTATTTTGTTTAATTCCAGCCATTTTTTCTTTGTTTAATTGATAAGCGAATTTTATAACATAAAAAATATTTTATTTTGAACACAAACCGAAATTAATAATTTTGAAAAGGATGAAAATTAATTGGTAGAATTGTAATTTAATATTAAATTTCATATTCCACTTGTTTTGGGTGCACAAATCTAAATAAATTAAATGTTAATGGTAAAATTAATGAATAAGATAGATAAAATCAAGTGGGGTTTATAAATAGTAGAAAGTGGTTTCTTACCACTGTGGAGAAGAAAATTAGTGGTTTCTTAAGTGGTTTCTTAATGTTAGGTGGAAGAGAGAGAATGAGAAAATAATATATTTAATTGGTAAGAAACCGGTAGCGGTTTCTACCATTGAACATGATCAACCCGGGGACTTATTGCAGGTATCAAGAAAGTGTTGAGATCGCATGCACCCACACTAAGGATTGTCAGAAGAAACCAACCACATCAACGATTGAGTTAAGTTCCTAGAAAATATGAGATTATGTGATTCAATTCAAAATACTTATTTGTCTGTTCTAAGTCACGGTGCACATTTTTATGCATGGTTATTCCTGCTTTATTTATTTACATTATTTTATCTACTTAACAACTTATGAGATTGTATTTTTCATTTTGTTTTGTTTGAAGGAACGACGTCATATATTCACTTGAAAATCTAAGTGCATGTACAATGGGAATTTCAAAGTAGTTTCAATTAAAATTTGAAACTAAACTGAAACCACATCAAAATTGAAAATCTCACGGTAAGAGCTTCAGAGTGGTCTCAAACAAGGGAGACCACTCCTCGATTGCTACCATCAGCAACCATCTCAGTTTGTTTTCCAATGCATGCCCACGTAAATGCTCAGACCTTGTCAACGTGATTTTTTTAAACAGCATTGCCACGCAAAAGGATGGTAGTGGGTGGGTTTTGGTGGAGGTCCGCCCCGCATCTGCCCCAATGGAGCGGTTATGAATGTAGTTTTCGTGGGGGTGGGTCATATGTGGGTATGGAAATTCACACCTGCCATAGGTAGGACATGGATGTCAGTTCATACCCCCTCCCCCGCTTCGTCCCACTATACTCTCTATGTATACACTAATTTATCATATAATATACAATATTATTTATTCATAATGCACATGTTTTACGTATAATATTTTCATGTAAATATTATCAAACTTTGATTATTGAAATTATAAATTGTATAGTAAAATTTAGGCATTTTTGGAGATACAAACGGGGTGAGTAAAATGGATTTGAAGTGGGCATGGAGACCCAAGTTGGTGATTGGGCGGAGATTGATTTTAGATAATATCCGATGGGACAGAGTGAATTTTAATATCTTACCTGTCATGGGGTGGGTATGGGTATAAAAATATTAGGTGGGTATAAGTATGGAAGTACCACAATCTATACCCGTCCTACCCCATTGTCATCCCTAACCACGTGACACCCCTTGACTGGGTCATGTGACATGTTGTAGATGACGCCTTTTTTTAAAACAAAAAAATTGTTCACCTGTTTGGGACACGTGGCCCAATCAGGTGGTGCCACGTGTCCCAACTAATTTTTTTAAAAAATCAAATTTAAAAAATTGAAAATTAAGTTCAAAAAAATTTAAATAGGAAAAAATGAGAAAAAACTTTAAAATTTCTAATTTTTATTTTTAAAAATCGAAAATAAATTTTCATTTAAAAAAAGGAATTACATACTTTCAATTTTTTTTAATTCTGTTTTTATAAAAATAATTTTAAAAATGAAATTAATTTTAAATACTTCCTCTGTTTTGTTATTTATGGCACACTTATTATAAATAAATTTTTTCTTTTATTCGACACTCTTTCTATTTTTGGAAATATTCTTTCAATTTTAATCACTCATTCTTCTTTTTACTTTCTACATTCAATTTCATCTATTCGTTTTATTCACCTAAATCCAAGCAGCTAAATCTATAGTGTCATAAATGGAAAAATAGAGCGAGTATTAATTTTTTTAAATGAAATTCAATTTTTAAAATGGCAAATGTAGTATTAAATTTCACATTTCAATTTATTTTGGTTGGTAAATTTATTTAAATTAAATATTGAA
>JAULKM010143308.1:0-18035 GCA_032355605.1 Rubia tinctorum | reverse complement strand
ATTGCCCCCAAGGCTTTGTCATTTGTAGTTTTTACACCATTTTCTTAGTTTGATGCATGATTAGCATAGTTACTTGACTTTGCTAGTTGTCTTGTCTTTAAATTCATAACTTATAAAACCAACCAAAAACCCCCCTCTTTACATGCTTATATATATATCTAGCTATCTTTATCTAGGCTTATATCCACACCTATATGCATGAACCCTTTGAAAAATCCCTCTTCTTTGTGGATGACTCCGACTTAACACTATCCACTTAATTGTATTTAGTAAGAATTTATGACTTATAAATTGTATCTTTGAGAGGTACAGCGACGACCTCCCAGTTACTCATAAATATCAGCCACATTAAAAGTGTTGGAAATGCCATAATATCTGAAAAAGCCACATCATAAGCATTATCATTAATCTTTCGCAACACCTTAAGTGGAACATATTTACGTGGTTTGTGTTTACTACACGTACCAACTGGGAATCACTCCTTGTGCAAGATTACCATCACACCATCACCTTTCTTGAAAACCTTGGACCTCTTACGCTTATCAGCAGCCTTTTTATTCTTCTTCCCAGTACCCTCCAAACGAGCCTTAACAGATTCCTTGGTCTCCACAATCTCGTTAGCCATATTTTATGCTGACTTTCTAACTTCAGAAACCTTTGGAAATTCAAGAGAAAATGGAGATTTTCACGTAGCTTAATGCACTGCACTGTAATAAGAAAATTTGACATGAGGAAAAGCCAAATCCCATTGCTTCGACTTCTCACCACAAATGCTACGAATCATATTTCCCAACGTTTTGTTCCTCACCTCAGTCTGCCCGTCAGTCTGGGGTTAGGCTATGGAGCTCTTATTCAAAGTATTCCCAAGCATCCATCATAAAGTAATCTAAAAATGACGGAGGAATCCCTGTCTGACGTAATGAACCTGGGAACTCCATGAAGACAAATAACTTGCCAAAAAAAACACCTCCGCAATATTGGACGCATTAGCATTCTTCTTTCATGCAATAAAGTGCAATATCTTGGAAAACCTATCTACCACCACAAACACGAAATCTACACCACATTGGGTACAAGGCAACCCCAACACAAAATCCATAGACAATTCTTACCAAATATTTTCAGGAAGAGGTAATGGCATGAAAAGACCAATATTTTGAGACTGGCCTTTAGAGACCTGGAAGACATAACATTTCTTAACAATGGTGCTCACGTCCCTCTCAAATGCAACTAATAATACTCGTCCTCCAAACTTGCAACGATTTTATCTCTCCCCAAATGACCACTAACACTGCCACTATGTAAATCCTGAATCAGTTTCTCCTTCAACGAAGAGTTAGGGATACACAACTGATCTTCTTTAAACAGATAGCCATCACGAACATGAAAATTTGCTCTATTAATATTACCCTCCTTGCACTTCACCCACATCTCCTTAAATTCAGCATCTTCCTCATATAACTCCTTCATACATTAAAACCCAACTATCTCTTGTGCCAAAGTAATCAATAAAGAAGTCATCCTAATTAAAGCATATGCCACCTTATTCGACCTTCCTGACTTATGTTGAATAATGAAAGGAAAATTTTACAGAAAACTGACCCTCTAAATCATGTAATACTCCCACCGTCTTAGAGCTCTAAAAATAGCATAAAACTTTTGATCAAAAGTATTCAACTTTTGCAGAGCCTCCGTCCATTTCTCACTTTAAAACGGAATTGGCCTTTTCTCCTAGGATAGTACAACCCCAATCCCTACGCCACAAGCATCACATTCCACTTCAAAAACCTTATCAAAATCAGGAAAAACTAATATGGGTGCAGTACACGACTTTTCCTTGATCAAGGTGAAACTTTACTCCTGCTCAGGACCCCAAATGAATTTTCTCTTCTTCAAGCTCTTAGTATTGGGAGAAGTCACATCACCGAAGTTCTAGATGAAACATCTATAAAACGTAGCCAGAACATGGAAACTACGTACCTCTATTACAGAAATAGGAGCTGGCCATTTACGGATAGCATGCACCTTATCCTCATCAGCCTAAATCCCATCTTCAGCAATAACAAAACCCAAAAAAGTAACACGTATTGTTTTTCAGGTTAATGTACAACTAGTTTTTGAACAAAACCTCCAACACCTGCCTCAAATGCTCTTTTTTGTCTTACTATAAATCAGGATATCATCAAAGTAAACCAGAATAAAAGAACCAATGAAAGGGCATAAAACCTAATTCATCAACCTCAAAAAGGTACTAGGGGCATTGGACAATCCGAAAGGCATTGCCAACCCCTCGTACAGTCCATCCTTGATCTTGAAATCCGTCTTCCACTTATCTTCAGGCCTTATACTAATCTGATGATATCCATTTCGAAGATCAATCTTTGAAAACACCTTCGAAATTTCCAACTCATCAAGCATGTCCTCCAGTTGAGAAATTAGAAATTGGTACTTGATAGTAATCTTGTTAACCGCCCTACTTTCAACACACATTCGTCATTGATTTCCCTTCTGAGGAACAATAAGAACAAGAACTGCACAAGGACTTATACTTTTACGAATGAACTCTTTCTTCAGCAAATTTTCGATCTGTTCCCTCAAAATCTCATTCTCCTTCGGGCTCATAAAATAATGTTGGAGGTTTTGCAAGCTAGAGCTGGGAACCAATCTGATGTTGAATATCCTGTATAAGAGGTAACTCACTTGGAAGCTCATCACCAATTAATTGCTCAAAATCCTCCAAAATCTCTTGCACTTCCACTGGAATCGATGCCTCCTCCTTCTTAACACTCAACAACCCCTTCATCACCACGGGATAGAAAGTTGACTTCAACAACAGCCTCGTCAAGTTCATCTTCATCTTCATCTTATGTTATAACTACACAATTCGACTGCTCACTTCCTGTAAAACTATCAAAACGCTGAATAGAAGCCATAGCAATCATATGCCCGCTTCATGCAAACAACATGACGTTATCACGCCCCTTGTGAGTAACGTTATTATCAAAATGCCAAGGCTGCCCCAAAAACACATGGCACACATCCATATCCAGGTCATCGCATATGATGCACTCCTTGTAATGCTTCCCAATTGAAATAGGAACACTACAAGTTAAATAAGAACACTACGTTGAAATACGTACACTACAAGTTAATATAGGAAAACTACATTGAAATAGGAACACTACAAGTTAAATCAATCCAGTTTGATCTACCAATCCAGTAACTCCTCTATGCCCATGCATCAATAAAATAAGGGAATATCATAATTAACCCATTAATCAGGATTGTTTTGTTGATTACGCTGGTTCGTTGCTCGCCATTGCTTAAATTATTGAAGAATCATCGACGATATTCTTTCACTTCGGATTCATACTGGCTGATTTCTCGCCATTGCTCAGATTCTCCACCCACATAAACAATGCCTCCATCTGCCTACTCAAAACAGAAAGTGCTGCGTAATCTCATCTCCTTCCACTTTGGTTAATGGTTTATCACTCATCATAAATCAATAGAAAAGTTCAAGGAAAAGCATTCTCTGATTCCAATTGGCACAATAAAAAATCAAAACAGATCTGCAAGCACAAATCTTTGAAGAACAGTCGAGGGCTGCAAGCACAAACCCTAGGAACTGGAGAGAAAATATTCTCAAAAATACTATTATGAAGTATAAAATCTTGGAATAGTACAAGAGGTCCTTATATACTATAATGAAACCCTAGAATGATAAAAAAAAGGATATTTAGAAATAAATCAAAAATTGAAAACAATAAATTACCATTTTGAGGCCTTAAACAAGCTCAAATGGTCAAACAAGATCCTGCATCAGAGTGTAATGGTGACTATAGTTCTTCTCATCAATATTTTTCCAATAGCACCAACCTTTATTGATTTTGATTCCGGACGCAAAAGTTATGCTCAAAACCATATCAGACCTTTGTAGCGATCCATCACTTCTTCGATCTTGGCCGCTATTCGCTCCGCATCAATCTAACCCGAGGACTGGCATCACAAAGATAGAGATTTATAAAAAAATCTTTCATTCCTTCTTCCACACTACCTATGGGGTAGATAGTGGCAAGATCAGGGTCGTCTATAAAGATGTTAGGAATTTAGCAATTAACTATACAAAGCCGCTATTAGATCATCAATCCAATCATTTGTTAGAAATGGCTAATGTTGCACAATAAGTTTTTTTGGTAGTGGGGAGGAGTGGGGGTTATCTAACAACTACAAGCTAGCAAGAACAGAAGAGAATAAAACTATACTCCCCCTTTCCACTTTAACGTTCCGAATTACGTTTTGCACAAAGTTTAAAACAAGTTTATATGGCATCTTTTTAATAGATGATGACAGTTGGCTCACATAAATCAAATGAAAGGAAAAGTTAAGACCACATATTTATGTCTAAATTTAGAAATTTTTAAAAATTAGAGTTTATTAGTGGGACAGACCAAAAAGGAATGTAGGAAGTTATTAGTGGGAAGAACGGAGTATATCGCTAACACTTGGGGAATATTTGTTTAACATAACCAGTAGTATATTTCACTCCCAGATTCTATCACATCCAAGAAACATAAACCTATTATAATGCTTATGCAACGTAGTGTGGTCGATGGTCAACACTTCCCTATACCAGTCATGTAGGATGCTTTTGTAGTCTTTCATCGGCACTGCCTCCGTAATTAGGGAAGTGTAACAACGGCCCTTCCTACTACGTAGATCTGATTCTTCTCCATAAAATTACGTCTCGGGCACTCCACTACGAATGCTTCTCCCTAGGCCTACAGAGACAAAGGAATAGGCACCTTATCGTCGGCACTAAGGTTGCAAAATGTGCTAACCCTATTTTTCTAATATGTTTTCTCTACCCGCAATCCCTCTGACTAACTCGCTAGCTAAACTAGTTGTACGATCTATCGTAACGTTGACTCGACCACCCACATACATACACCCATATGGTCCCGGACTATCGTTATCCCTATACAACTAGGTTTCTCTCACCGGGGGATACCAATAAATGCGCCAACATGAAAGTAGCCTAAGGTGCATGCCAATATAGTGTAATAGTCATGAAATTAACAATAATTTAAATATCAATCCAACGTAATGTTCATAAGCATAATAGGATAGGAAGATCTATAGAATCTCACAAAATAACTACCAAGTTATAAATACAAATGTAAATCCCCAAGATAAATCAATACTCTCTAAGAATTGAACCCAAGTATTAAGTTGCATTCAAT
Organism: Rubia tinctorum; assembly: GCA_032355605.1. Classification (NCBI taxonomy): domain Eukaryota; kingdom Viridiplantae; phylum Streptophyta; class Magnoliopsida; order Gentianales; family Rubiaceae; genus Rubia; species Rubia tinctorum. The sequence continues at coordinate 12,792 of JAULKM010143308.1, read as the reverse complement.
ACCCTTAGGAAAAAATAAAGAGAAAGATGGAAAGAAAATTGAAATATAGGTTATTCTCTTTCTCTCCCTACCTACTCTTAGGGGATTGGAACCAAAAAATGAATCCAACCTTTCAAAATTAAAACCTTAATAGACATAGGCTCATATTTTTAGTATTAGGCAATTGGGCCTTGAAAAAGGCCTAAAAAGTGACCAAAAACCCTAGCTGCTGTCGGCACAACCAGTGTAAAAAAGTATGGCTCGTGCTAATGAGGTCTGACACGGGCTGTTGGCTGGGGCATTAATCGTGGCTATTCTAATGTGTGCACCTGCGTCGTTTGTCACGCCGATCTGCTTTCTTTTTTTATCAGTTGAACGGCTGGAGATGTGTGATTCTTTGCGGACCGCTGACTGGGTGCATGAATATTCCTTCTAAATGGCGATGACCATGTAAATCCTTGTGGGCCATCAACTGGGAGTCAATTTCTTTAATTTTGATGGCGCGGTTTATGTGAAACATTGCGAGCCGTCTGCTAGTCTTCAGATGCTAAACTTTGAATGGCACGGCCCGTGCCCAAACTTAGCCGCACAAGCCTTCCCCTTTGCAGAGGCTGTGCTGAACCTTGTGTTTTGTTCTAGAGTAACCTGGAACCATCGTGTTGGCCAGAACAGGCTATGCTAAATGACACGGCCGTGTCGGTTCCTTCTTTTTTGCTCTTCAACTCCTTCTTCTTTTTGGCCTTATTCCATGTACTACAACATTTTGACTCTTGGCCTTCTGTTGACGACCATTTTTACAAATGGCCTTCTACTATCTGCTACCATTCTTGCTGATGGCCTTCTACAAAACTTCACCGAAGTGCTCATGAGCAACCTGCTAATAAGCTCACAAAAGAAGATCTAGGTGCTCGTGAGGACATAGTGTCCATTAGATCCAATTAAGTTTACAAAACTTAGGATTTATATAAAAAAAACCAACAACTGTCATCTAAACCCTCTGTAACCTACCTAAGCAATCAACCAACAAAATAATAATAAACATGTCAATGCATTGGTTAACAGATGCATTTAGATGCATATTAATTACCCAACACTTAAATTTTTACTTGTCCCCGTGTAAACAAAAATGATCAAATATTTAATAGGAAAGTATGAGCCACATCCCCTCTCGGCACCGTTAAACTCAAGAGGAGAGGCTTGGTGTTTTAAAGGGTCAAAGATAAGAATTTATATTGTTGCACCCATTCCTACTACTATGTTACCTAAAGGGTAGATAGTGGTAAGACTGAGGTCGTCCATAGAGATGTTAGAGATCTAAGAGTCAACTAAACACAAACGCGATTAGGTCGTCAATACGATCACGTGTCAGGAAAAGTCAGTATTGGTAAAACAAGCTTGGGGGGTTGATAAAAACTACTAACATGCAATTAAAAGAGAATAAACTATGTAAACTAGCACTTGGAGAGTGTTTGCGTAACATGATCAATGTTGTTTCAATTCTCGATTCCATCACATATAAGAACTACAGACCTATGGTGAAAATTGATCAATGTTTTTTCAATTCTAGTGTTTATGACATGTGGTGTGGTCGATGGTCAACACTTCCCCATAACTGTCACGTAGGGTGCGCATTTAATATTCCATCGGCACCGCCTCCATAATTAGAGGAGTGCAACAACGGTTTTGCTTGTGTGGAAATCTGAATTTCCTACGTACTATTACGTCTCGGGCACTACACCACATATGTTTATTCTAATGCCTAAAAAGGCAAAGGAGGTAAAGCATCTTATCGATGGCTCTAGGGTTGTAAAATTTCTAACCCTGGTTTTTTACTATAGCTATCTCTATCTGTAACCCTTAAGGACAATTTTTTGAATAAGACTAGTGTATGGTCGATCGTAACGTTGACTAGGCAATCCACATGCATTCACCCAACAGTTCTGGAATATCGTTACCCCAAGCACATCTAGGTTTCCCTTCCCATGGGATATCAATAATTGCACCAACATGAAAGTAGACTATGGTGTGTACCAGTCTTACTGTGACAATTATGCAATTAATAAGAACACGAAGAAGAAGCCAACATAATAATCACAAACATATAGAAATAGGTAGATCTAAGGAATCTCATAAAAGAAGCATTAATTCATGAATAAAAATAAAACCCCAAGTAAAATAACTACACCCTAAGCATTTAACTAAAGTATTTCATTTGATTCAATGCCTTTAGGCAAAAAAAAGAGAAGAGAAAAGATTCTAGAGAGAAGGAATAGCTCCTTTCTCTCTCTACCCTACTCTTAAAGTCTAAAATTGAGCATAAACTTAAACATATATAGTAGTACGAAATTGGGTTGAAAAAGGTCCAAAATAGGCATAGAAATCCTAGCAGCCATAATTGATGCGGCCAGTGGAAAACGGTACGGGCCGTGTAGCCTCGTGCTGGCGCGGGCCACACGGTCTGGTATGGCCTGTGTTAGGCTGTGCTGGTGTGGGCTTCATAGTATAGCACAACCCATGTTAGCTCGTACTGGCACGGGCTGCACGGTTTGGTACGGCCGCCGACTGGTGCCCCATTTTAAACTTTTGATTTATAGGCCCCGTGTCGTTAGGTGCAACCTCTCGGCTTGAAGGATATTTTTCTTAGTTGAATGGCATAGTCCATGTCAATTTTCACACCCCATGGGCTGGTATGCACATTTGGAACTTGAAACAACACAGACCATGTGAAACGACGTTGTCTGCATCCATACTTAGCCATTGGAAGGAATTTGGGGACACGTGCATCACGGTTCGGCACGGTCCATGCCAAGGGTTTGTGGCATGGCCTGTGTTATCTAGAAAGGGCTATTCTAGGCTGGGTTGGCTCGTGTCGAAGCTTTGTACCTGCCGGCCGATATAGCCAGTTGATGTCGTCTTTCGTTTTTTACCCTTTTGAACTTTGACTCCGCCTCTTGTGGCTCAATTCCATCTAATACCATACATTTAGGTTTGGACCTTCTATCTTCTACCATCCTCCCTAATGGCCTTCAATATCTTCGACCATTCTTGAGAATAGCCCCCGAGTATCTTCTACCACTCTCGTGGATGGCTTTCTACAAAATGATGTCAAAATACTCACGAGCATCCTACTTGTAAGCTCACGGGGGAAAATCTAGGTTCTTGTGAATACAAAGTGTCCATTAGAATCAATTAAGTCGCCAAAACTTGGGATTTAGATAAGAAACCCAATAGTAGTCACCTAAACCCTTTGTCATGTAAACCTAACTAAAACTAGCAATCAATCAAACAAAGCATGATAGTAAATGTGTCAAATGCATTGATTAACGCATGAATAAATTTGCACATCATTCCCCCCCACACTTAAATCTTTACTTGTCCTCGAGTAAATAAAAATGAGAAAAGATATGAGAATAATGTAGCATGCACAGATAAGTTAACCAGTACGTTCAGCTTATTCCTAAGCTACCCTAGTTCCCCCAAATATTGTAAGAATCTCACAACTCCCACTCTCCCCAAATATAATAAAGTAACCTATCCACCAAATTTTTTTGAAGAAAAAGGTAGAATAAAATGATAAGTGCTAAACTAGCTTACTCCGTCGAAGAAGCCACCAAAGACAATCCAATAGATGTTTCCGAAGAAACCACCAAAGATGGCAAAAATATGTTCAAATTTTTAGTTTCCGATTTCTCTCATTTTTCCTGGAGCCCTTTTGAGTTTTCATCCTAGCATTCACACATGTTAAGCTCACTTCACACCTTTTTCCACATGTCCTCTCATTTTTCCTAGGTTTTCCAATCCAGCCGGGCCTAGTCTCTCATTTTTTCCAAGATCTTTCGACCTATCCAAGCTTTCTTCTCATTTTTACCTAAGTTGCCCTTTCGGGTTTCCATCTTAGCCGGGTATATATTTTCATTTTTTCCCAAAAATAATAATTTTTTTTAATGTAGCACAAAATTCCCCAAAGGTGGGCTTCAAACTACATGAAGATTATGAAAAACAAAAAATTATACCACCAAAAAGTTCTTCCCAAAACATCCAAAAACAATGAGATAACACCCTAAAGATAAAAATAACACACCATCAAAGTGCATCCAAAACATCCCCAAACAAAATGACATAAAAAACACAAAGGAATCCTGAGATGAAAAACTCCTAAGTGTTTCACTACTCCCTCCCCACACCTGAGCTTTGCATTGTCCCCAATGCAATGAAAAGATAGAAATCGTAAGTGCTGAAGAGAAAAGTAGTAGCAGTCACTCATGTGACCCTGAAGGGTCCTCCCTCAAACACCTTGTCTAGCGCCCCCTCCTTCTTTCTTCATGCCTCATTTCTTGCCTCTCGATGGGAAGAATGTCCTGAAAACCATCAAGCCTTGAGATATGGAATCTCTCGATATATTGCTCGATAGCCTCATCTTGGACATCCACCCTCTCATCCACACTCCTTCTTTACTTCTCGCTCGATGGAGTCCAACCTAGATCCTCAAACTCGCATGGTGCCCTCCATGGAGTCTAACCTAGTCCCGAACTCCTCGTTAATTAATTTACCTATTTAATAGGTTTTCTATTTGATGCGATGTAATATTCTATGAGGAGTTCATATATTTTAGGAAGGACTATTAGTTATTGTAATTATTTATTTCCATGTGAATTTCTTGTAGTTTACTAAATATTAATTTCCACTTTTTGGGTGAACTTAGGTTGTTTTAACTTCTTATAGTTATCCTAGACTCACTAATTGTTGCGCTGCTAATATTGTGGTTCACTTGATATGGACATGACCCACCCTGATATCTTTCCGTTACACCATTGAGCTTAATTTTCTTGACTAGATAATCATAACTACGTCTTCTAACATAGGGGAAGGGGGGATCGGCATATCATAATTCCGCAAATGACCTTTTAATTTATTCTCATACGGAGTCTTCGGTATGTCGTGTTGTATCTCTTTGTTCGGGGTGTATAGGAGGTGTGGTTTTTTTATGTGAATACCTTTGATTCGTTGTTGCTCTTCATTTCCTTAAATTCATGCATGCATTGTTTCGGTGCGTACCAACTTGCTCCTCTACGCTGGTTCTTGCGTCATGTTTATGTTGGGTAAGGTTCCGTCCTTTTCTGGGGATCATGAAGACCTAGAAAGAAAAAAAGAATCGATCCACGCAGAAGGGGCCCAATGAGACGTCAAGTGCATGTATCTCTTGAGGCATTTAAAATCACTTTTGCTTTATTTTTGTGGGTAGATTTCTAGGTTTAGATAAGTTTACATAATAAGGGGTTTAGATGGAAATTTTTGTTTTTCATATCAAAATCCTTCATTTTGTAGCCTATTTTGATTCTAATGGATTTTTGTCCTTACAAGCGTCTAGATCTTATTTTGTGAGCATAATTTGTAGATTGCTCGTAAGCACTTCGGAGTAGATTAATGAAGGCCAATTGCAAAGTTGGTAGAAGATTGAAAGGCATGAGCCAAAACGTGGTAGAAGGTAGAAGGGATAAAGAAAGAAGCCAAGTTCAGAAGGTTAAAATAAATGGCATAGGCCGGGTAAAATGGCACGACCTGTGCATGAATCCCTACCACAAGAAGAGGGTCCCATGATGAGCTATGAAAATTTACACGGTTCATGCATAAGGAACTGAAGAATCTCAATCCCATGTGATGGGATGTGTAAATATGCATGTCACGTGCACTCAGTAGCCAGAAATTAAAGACCCAAACGGTAGGTCGTGCAAAACTGCACGACTCGTCCGCTCAGTATGATATTTTCAAGCTTCCAAATTATGTTCCGTACAATCCTGCACAGGATGTGTTGGTCGTGCTTTAACCTACACGACCTGTGCCAGCGTGGCACTAGGGTTTCCAACTTGGGATTTTTTAGGCCCATTTACCCAACACTATATATAGTTCTTTCAGTCTCCTAAGGTTTAAGAAAGTAGTTGGTTAGATTTATTTTGGTAGGGAGAGGAGGCTAACAGAAACCTCTCTATGGGTTTCTCTCATCTCTCTTCATTTAAGATGCACACTTGATTTATTTCTTGTATGATATCATGCTAGAATTTAAATGTTGATTTGGAAGTGTTGATTAATTGGCGCTATGGTAGTCTTGTGGGTATCGAGAGGATGTGTGTGTTAGATCCCCCTTGTGAGTGCCAAGATAGTAATAGACAATCATTTCAGTTTTCTATTCATGTGAGGAATTTCATATTAGGAGCATCAGACCTACCGCATTGATGTTATTAGAATCCTAACAGGGGAAACCTTAGCTTACCCCTATAATTGAGCGCTTTTAATTTGTAGCGACTATTGTGGTGAAAAATCTAGAGTTATCATGAGGTGCTGATGTCATCTTCCTTTTGAGGTCTACGATGGGTGCTCATAGTGGAGGTCCCAGTTCTGTGATTGGGTTCACTTCCGCATCTAACTAATGTGATCTACACAAGGCATTGGCGGGGGCCACTTAGCCCCAGAAGTGAGCTACGTGGGCGGTTAGTAGAGTAACATGTCCCTAGTAAGTTAAAGAGGATGTGAGATGTTAAGGAAGGGGCAGAACCAACTGTGTGACAGGAAATGGGAGTTACCGGGGAATTAACATCTCCACACTATATAATATAACATGAAAATAGGTGAATAGTTGCTTATATGAATTTGAGTCTAAGACCGAATATTGTTTGCAATCATGTGATCCAAATAACCCCCTAGATTAGTTAATCAATAGTTTACATCGTTTTTACTTACATGCTTGTATTTGTTAGTTCATAAAAACCTCCTCCCCTGCTTGTCAATAAGAGTTATTCCCGACACACGATTGGGATGACACCAGATTGTGAGTTGTGTTCGGCTAACCCTTAGACACTAGTATCTCCGTGGATGGAACCTGGAATTACCACTAACTATGCTATCATAGTTAGGAGCGAGTACAGGAGAAACACTATAAATTTTATCTTTGACCCCCCGCGCCCATGGGTAAACTTCAAAAGAACGACCCTGCGAGATTAGGTTAGCGCCACTTATGCAGGGCACTTCTTTCGGGCCAGCATATTATCCAAAATCAATACGAATTGCATAATTACTTCGAAAACTTGAAAACAGAGTCATAGGGAACTGCCTAGGACTAAGATCTGACGCCTAAGTCAAGGTATCATTATGTAAATGCCTTTGCTAAATTTTCTTACCTTCTTCATAATTTTTTGTGTTTATTTATAGCTGGAGAGTCATGTAATTGTGGCCCGTGTTATGTGCTTCCTTTCACTGGATTGTGGTCTAATCAAGGTGTTTGTGGTGGTTTATTCTCTCTCTTTCCGGGGGGAGGTGTCACTCGTACTCAGCGAACTGTTGCTTGTGTTCACCTATCCAGCCAGTTTGTGCAAGGTGTTAATGAGCTTGGACTAGGGAGGTGTAAACCATAAAGATTGAGAATGAGTTCACACAGAGATTGGTAAGCCACAAGAAAGAGTGGGGCTAGACTGGACAAGGACAATTCTATTGTAGATGGAACTGGAACTGGAACCTCCACATGGGCTTTCTTATTACTAGAGAGGTCAAACATCCCACTTTCGGAATCTGCATGCTTCTCAACTACGGGAGGGTTTATGATCCACTATACCAGAGCCAAGTTAGCCTAAGCCAGAGTTGAGGAAAAAATTCAAGGGCAGTTGAGCAATAGTATCCTAGATGAAACCCATTGTCAAAAAAAGTTAATGGTCACATATTATGATAGGTTAGAGAAAAAGTATGGAAAATAATAAAAGATTGAAAGGGACCTTCAATTTTAGAATAAAAGCAGTTTGCTTCTTGAGGGATAAAAGAAGGCTTATCGACCATACTTACTCGTTCTTGTGTTACAATTCCTAACGTCTAAAGGCTTGAGCCTATCTATCCACCGAGACATTTCCTTGTGTATCTTAAAGGCACCTTGAGACTTATCCCATTTAGCCCCCGACCATATTGGAGGTAGTATCAAACCCTTAGCTGGCGAGGGATTCGATGAGCAAGCTTCATCCTCATCGTATACATTGTAACAATGGCCACTTTTACTTAAGCCCCAATTAGGGGAAAAAAGTATACAAAAACCAGAAAAAGGGTTAAGGACACCTCCACCTCTTGCAAATAACAGAGCTTTGAAGAAGAAAGGATTGTTGACATGAAATTTGGATAGAGCTAAAAAATGTTAATGTCACAGTGACCCAAAATATGGCTAAGCTTATCCGTGAATGGAAATGGGGAGGTCGTAATCAAGGTGATATTTATAAACATCAGACCTACCTGAGGAAAGATTCTGACAGGTTTCACCCACCACTGGGTGAGCAAGCCTAACATCCTCTGGAAAGGAATAATCCTCCGGCCTAGCTTAAGACATCCCCACCCGAGCTTCCTCTTGCTTCAGCATGAGCACAAGACTCCCACTAGCCGGACCTATACTACCGTCACGATCCAATATGTGTTTCTTAAGGGTTTTTTTTCTTAAAAGGAGCAAGCTTTGTACTAACAGGGGCACAACTTTTTGCAACACCCTTGCCTTTTCGAGGCTACCTACCTCCCTTGACGAAAAAGGACTTGAAGTTTGAAGGTTTTTGCATGGACAAAGAAAATGAAGTGTCGAGAGAAGATAAATAACTTACTTGGTTGAAAAAAATCCTAAAGATAGACCTCATGAAGAATATGAAGATGAGGAGGGCTTGTCACATGAAAACGATGACTGAGGAAGTGTATACGAAAGTAAAATTCATTTAAAAAAAGAGTGATTTATCTACTTAAGGGACACTTCAAATCAGAAGTAATACTTACCCCTCGAAAATCGGTGGTTATGTGCGCCACTGGCGGATAGTTCTCATCCAACCTGAGGTTATGGCACGTAGAGCCTTCATCAACGCATAACATGTCAAAATGATTCAAGTGCATAATAGTTATTCTGAAAAAGAATACTGAAGGCCATCTGTAGGGCATAATTTTCGGACAGTGACATAAGAGAGAACCAACGGTCCTTTCGAAAACTCAAACTCTCGGCTCTCTCAGGGGTTATTGATAATGATCGAAACCGCATCCCCCCTTAAACTGAAAGTCACGTTGCAATTCTACATTTGGGTTCAAGGCCATATCATACATTATATTGACGTCAAAGTAGAGATCTCTAAATCCGATTATACCTTCCGATTACACCTCTTTTCCAGGTACTATTATAGCATACCGATATATGGTAATTCGATTATGGTAAGACAATTATTCCTATACGGATAGTAACATTTATCCTAACATTATTGTAAGATTTCTTGGGGTTCAATTCTGTAAATATTGAACTATTCCTTTGTTCTCCTTATTCACTTTTAAGTACTTAGATTAAACATTTTTTATTCGACTTAACCATCGAAATTTCTTTCCCAACACCCCATGAAAGTTTATTTTACAAGACCGGTGTATTAAAACAAGGTTCGGTTGCCATAATCGCGGTTCACACGCTACAACAAAATGGATCTATTCCAACATATATTTATGACATTTTTTATTAACTATTAATTCGTTACTAAATGTAATATAATATTACAGTCAAAATTTATGTATAAAAAAAGAAAATTACTGAAAGTCTTGTTGTGCAGTTCTTCAAAAAGAAACGAGTCTTTCAGCGAAGATATAACCGTTCGTAAAAGATTGCAGAGTCTTGCTGCGCTTCACAAAACTTGATGCCAGAACAGAGAATAGAGTTTGCATCCAAAATTCATAACAGAGCAACGACTAACGAGAACGGAGAAACATGGTCTTACAATGTCCTAAATTTAGAGAGCAATTCAAAATCTGCCACTGCTAATGGTTTCAACTAGACTCTTTTTCTTCATTGTTTCAGATACATTTAGATGGTTAAGTGTCTATTTATGTTCCTTAATTGGTTAATTTTGGTGGAGGAAGCTGAAATTTTATTAGTAATATATTTGCATGAACATAATATGTTTGACAAATTGCCTCTACATTAGCAGTATCTTGGTTTCTTAAATCATAATCTGGTGTTGATGTGCCTTTCTATTGACTAACATTGCTGCAATTTATGTTGCATTTTTTGCATAAGCTCTGGATGCTGATTTAGAGAACTATCACTAGGAAGCAATGCAAAAAATTAATTAAAGACAACTCATGCAGTTGGTTCACGAATTGTATCATCTGAAGTGTGACAATGGGGTTTGGCTATCTTTTACAAATTTATTTACACCTGGAGTATACATTCTTCCATTTATGCCTGTCTTAGTGCTTAGTATTTTTATATTGGGCACTTAAAAGTATGAAATACCTTCATTTACAAATTTTGGTGGCCTAATCTCCCAAATATTTGAACAACCTTTTTGTTGGCTTCGAGCAACTGAACTCACCTGCATTCGTGCAGTTCTCCTTGTTGCCCAAGATCCCAAGGCACAGAAAGTTGAAACTCTTTTGTTATTGTGTTTTTTGGCTTTACTTTGGTATGAAATTTTCTTTTGTCATGGATTTTACATGAAGCAGTTGTCTTTGTTCTCATGAAAAAACCCCAAGTTGGAATATATCTGCTGAATCTGCTCATATTTGCGCGATGCAGGGAAACTTCACGACGGTGCTGCAGTGTTTATGTAACATGTTTGTGAGCTATTTAGTGAGGGTGAACCCGTGTTTATCTAATATATTCTAAAAGCACGAATGACTTACCTACTATATTTTCGTCATGCTTATGTACTATGAATTGCAGTGATCATTAGTGTAAAGAAATTATTGCTTGCTATAGGATGGTTATATTTTGTTCTTTTAGTTCATTTCTGGGATTCAACGTTCAAATGGTAAATTACCATTGCAAACGTTGCCGATTTTACCTTGTTTCAACGTTCAAATGTGCACCCGTAGCAAATAGGTATGCTTTCTCCCTCCATGTAATCACTTCATAGGCATGCTTTACCTTGTTGATCCATTGTCATGGTTTAATTTATGTTGTGTAATTTCTAACAGTTTGTCTAGTTCACTGGTGCAACCGATTTTATTCTTGTTGCTCTCTCATTTATGTCATTCGGTATGGCTCTTTTGGTCATCATTGTCTTGTACGGAGTATCAATGATCTATGGATTCAAAGCAAATGTATTGCAGTTCATGTCAACTTTTTCAATGGATTTCATATGTTCTTTATTGATTATAAGAGGTTGCTCTGTTTATTCCTGGCGCAAAAGGCACCGCCTGCAACCACACCAGCATTCATACATTCTACATATCCCTTGTAGAAACTGAGAAGGGAATACTTTATGAATGGATTTCAAGGTTTAATATGTGGCCTTACTTGGAGACTTTTGCCAAGGTGAAGCTCTAATTATTTGACCGTGGAATGTCCATTTAGTAGATAGATTAAAAAATCATCCCAAAGTTGATCCACCTACCGGAACACTTAGAGGTGCCCCCGCCCGAGCAATCTTAGGGTGCATCAACATCTCCTTGGCCCTGCTCTTGGGAACTTGTTACTGAGTTCTTCTGTGCGTTGTAGACTTTGTCTAGATTTTCTTTGTAGGTCTGTTATCACCCCTCACAGAATTATCAGCATGAATCTTTGAACCTTTTGTTATCTTGCAAGATGGCTACTTCATTAAGCAGTGTGGTTTACATGGATCCTACCTGGCAACTTCATGTGATTTATATTGAAAGTGGTTAACAAAAATAGTGTTATATGCATCTTTTGGATCATTAATTCTTTGCTTTGCTTTGAATTATACAGTATACTATTATAACTGTTTGTTACATTTTAATTTTAGAAATTATCATTGCCTTATTTCCCGAACATCGAAATGTGTATTGTTTTTAATGTTTTAGTAAGCGTTTGTTTGATGCTAAATGGAGTCATGGATTCATCTCCTATTCACCTAGAGCATTATTCAACTATTCACCGTGAACTATAATATACGTTCAATAGTTAATTGTCATTATTAATTACTTCCTCCATTCTAGAGTAATCTTCCTTTTTTTCATTAACTTTTTAGGACCATGTTTAACAACCAACAACTTTAGTCATATATTCAAACGAAGAATAAAGATTTGATTTTAGAAAATAAATGGTGTATGAATATAATAATGTCTTACATAATAATATTGTTATGTATATACTAGTTGAAATTTATGATAAAAATAATTTTAAAAAATTGACAAAAAATTGAATTTTTTTAATGAGAATGAGGTAGTAGTTTAACTTGTATGCAATCAAGGTGTGTGAATACGTATTTTTGCATGTGATTAAACCACGCTATTTGTATGCCAAAATTAAATATATTCCGATCACGTTCGGTTAATAGTCAGTTGACAACTACGGAGTACCTGTTATAATTTTATAAAAATATTAAAATAATAGTGATATGTCTATTTAAAAGTTATCATAAAATATATTTTATCCGTCTCATTTCAAACTGCACACTTTGACTTTCATCAACTAACTGAAAAAATATTTGATCCTTAATATATTTTACTAATGATAATTAAAACTTATGAAAAGTTAATATTTGAAAATATATGTTATAACGAATCTAAAAATGTATCACTCAATATTATTTGTGTTTATATACTAATTCAATTTTATGGCTAAAGTTAAGAAATTTTGACTAAATGAATAGTAAAATTGCAGTTTGAAATGGGATAGAGAGAGTAAGTAAAACAGAAAAGAGTTAAGTGAAAGAGAATTGGAATTTTGACTTGAAAGAGGGAAAACAATTTCAATTAGTATATGGTACACCGGGGATACATTGGGTACAATACTCCAAGTAAATAACTAACATGATAGAAAATAATTATTTAAAAATTAATTCAGTCCCTATTATTTAGATAAAGATAACT
>JAULKM010143307.1:0-34562 GCA_032355605.1 Rubia tinctorum | reverse complement strand
TTATTCTAATAAGTATGTCTAAAGAATTTATTAGTTTGACTCATAACCAAGTTGATTTGGTTCCATATTAAATGTTAATTAACTTTTTATAACTATATCTGTTTTGGGATGATTACACGTAAAGTTATATAGTTGATTTATTGGGTATCAGGTTCGGGTTGGATCGGGTTTGGGTTGATCCCGGGTTCATGTTTAGCTCGGGTTTGGGTCCAGATTATCGGGTCATATTAAGGTTTTGGATCAAATTGGGACGTGTCGAGTTCGGGTACATGTCAATATTTCTCGGGTCAAATTGGGTTTATGGTTGAGTGCGGTCGTTTCAGGTCGGGTTTGGGTCAATATTTCTCGAATCATATCGAATTTCAGGTTGATTCAGTCGTGTCGGTATGGATCGAGTTCTCGGTTCGGGTTAGAAATTGACAACTCTAAACATAAGTTATACTCCCCCGTCCCACTTTAAAATTCCTATTTTTTTGGGACATCCCACTATAAATTTCCTAATTTTAAACTTTATACTTTTAGCCATAAATATGTGGTTATAACTCTTCTTTTCATTTGATTTATGTAGGCCCACTCTCATCACTCATTAAAAAATGTCACATATATTTGTATTAAATTTTGTGCAAAAAATAATTAGCAAGTTTAAAGTGGGACGGGGGAATAGTTTGCGAGGAGTAGAGAAAGGATACTCAACCATAAAAAAAACTAACATTACCGTTACTACACTCTATAAGAAGGTGTACTCCCTCCGTCACTTTTTTAGTGTCTTGCATCACTATTCATCAATAAAGTTGATGTTGTTTGTATTGTAAAAATATATGAATATATAAATGTGAAAAATATCACATGCTACATTCATCCTAAAACATATTTTTAGAATATTTAATTTTCATAATTTAATTTTAACATAATTTAAGATATTAATATCGTAAAATCATAATTGGATAATGACTAAAGAGGAAGTAAGATGTTAAAAGAGGGACGGAGGGAGTACACTTCTTCAAAGGCTCTACTATCATAGTGTACCCATATCAGCCTATAAGACAAATTCTTTACATACCCAAAGCGTCGGGAAGAATAATGGAATGGGCAATTGAATTGTGAAAGCAATATCATTTCTTTCTGCCGATATCTATTAAGGGGCTGATTGTCGCGATGAAATAACCGAAGAAGAAAGTACCCAATATCAGGAGCCTGAGAAATCGGTGACCTCAAGTACCAAAGGAAAAACTAAGCTCAAACCGATCGCATGGACGCTCTTCATGTAAAGAAGGATGCGGGGAATTCACCAAAGGGGAATAATGCAAGTAAACAATGTTGTTTGATTTCCCCATTACAAAAAGTGAGTTAGAGTAGGAAGCGCTCTTGAAACGTCCAAGATTGGTGCTGCAATATCGGGTGTTGGATGCAAATGGGGAGGACGCATTTCGATACATTTTTTATTTGCTTACATGCAAAAGGTGCATTTTGGTAATGCGGGTTAGCAATTTTTCACCGTTGACCAACATTTTGTTTTTTTAATTATTTCCATGCAAAAGGCGCATTTCGATAATGCGGTTTAACAATTTTGTTTTTTCTTCCGGCCTGATTTTGTTTCTTCTTTGTTTGACCGGCCTTTTTCTTTTTCGTTTGACGTTGAAATGAAGACGCATTATGGAAATGTGTCATCAGCTTTTTCTTTATTTTTCATCCCCTTCTTCTTTCGCCTCATTTCTATTCCGATTGCTTTCACTTGCGTGTTTTTCCTCTGCATTTCTCAACATCAGCATTGCTTTTTCCGTCGCAATTTCGTGGGTGATTTCATCATATGCTTTTCTTTGTCTCAATCCGGCCAGCTCTATCTCTGCACCGTGAGTGAGGGGCTCGCCATTTTCCACTCCATTTGGTGGTCCAAATATTGACGGATTGAAGGTATGTTGAATTCTTAGATCCGCGTCTTGTTTCCTCATGTTATTGTTTTTTGCTTGATTTGTTAGTTCTGGGTGCCCAGTTTGGTCGGTTGTACTTTTCCCGCAGGGTCGCCAGCTGTTGGCTCGATGAAGAGAAATTTTCCCGCCCGGACGTATTACGTACGCGCATTTTAGAAATGCGTTCTCTACCTTTTTATCTTTTTTATTTGCTTACATGCAAAAGGTGCATTTTGGTAATGCGGGTTAGCAATTTTTCACCGTTGACCAACAGTTTTTTAAAATTATTGCCATGCAAAAGGCGTATTTTGGTAATGCGGTTTAACCATTTTGTTTTTTCTGCTGGCCTGATTTTGCTTCTTCTTTGTTTGACTGGCCTTTTTATTTTTCATTTGACGTTGAAATGAAGACGCAATATGGAAATGCGTCTTCAGTTTTTCTTTATTTTTCGTCCCCTTCTTCTTTCGCCTCATTTTTATTTCGGTTGCTTTAACTTGCGCGTTTTTCCTCTGCATTTCTCAACATCAGCATCGCTTATTCCGTCGCAATTTCGTGGCCATTTTTGTCACTTGCTTTTCTTCGTCTCGATCCAGCTAGCTCCATCTCTGCACTGTGAGTGAGGGGCTCGCCATTTTCGGCTCCATTTGGTGATCCAAATTTTGACAGATTGAAGGTATGTTGAATTCTTATATCCACATCTTGTTTACTCCTGTTATTGTTTTTTGCTTGATTTGTTAGTTCTGGGTGACCAGTTTGGTCGGCTGTACTTTTCCCGCAGGGTCGCTGGTTGCTTGGCTCGACGAAAAGGAATTTTCCATCCTGCATGTTTTTTTTAAATTTCCATGAAGGTGCATGGCATATATTCGGCACCCTAAACCTATAAGAAGAAGAGTATAGTTACATGATAAACTTTTCCTAAGATAGGTAAATGAAAAGAGTAGAAGTAAACCAAGTCTAAAGAACTCCACCCTCTGTGTCGAACTTCGCCTCGCCAGACCTCTTAATATATGAGAAGTAATAATAAAAGTCCTAAAGAACTAGTTCTGGGATGGAGAACTAGATAGCACCTAAAGCATAGGTGCTATGATCCGCTGCAAAGGAAACCAGATCCAAAAGAATGTTGTTGTCATCAGACCGAACGAAACTGTTTCTTCTATTCCTATAGTCGGGTATTAACCTTCCAAAAATGCTCAAAGGTTCACTATCTATCAAGATCATCATAATTCTATGAAGGATCAACAGTGTCCCTCTGAAAGTTGCACCTTTTCTGCAAAGTAAATCATTAAATCAGCAGTAACCATGCATGTGTTAGATATGAACCCTTATATCATGGATATGTTGTTTATCTAAGAAAACAAATCCCCTGATATGTCGGTTGAGCTGAGACCAAACGAAGAAGCTATCATCAGTATGTAGCTTCGAAATAGCATCAGCCACTTGATTTCCTTCCCTGAAAGTGTGAATGAGCAGAGTAGAGCTAAGAAGTTTGTGGATATGATAAACCATGTCAAATTATTTCCAGTGTGCTAAGTAGGGATCAATTACCATCTTTATTGCATTGAGACAATCTGATTCCAAAACATTAGTTGTAGAAAAAATTGTGCAAAGAGCAACCCTTGATGTATAGCTAGTAGCTCGGCATGCAAAGCCGAATTAGCTGTGAGGCTGATACACTTTGCAGTAATGAAAGAGCCCCTATCATCCCTTATGATCATACCTATTCCAGTTAAATTTGGAGCAGGTATCCATGAGGCATCCACACTTATTTTCAGAGAACCTGTTGGGGGGCTTTTGCCATAGCACCTTATAGATTTTTCTTTTTGTACCCGGTGATCTAAAATGTGGGATTATGTCCTGTAGTTCTAGAAATTGATCTCTAGCATCCTTCCTTTGAAAAGGTCTTACAGAGCAGGTGAGAAAGAGAAGCTGTCTAATCTCCGAAATTGTATGTGCAGTTTGACAAGGTATAGATTCGAAGATGCATTTATTTCTTGCCTTCCATATGAACCAACATACTAAACTTGGCATAATGGCAATCAGATTTGAATGCAAAGGTGATAGTTCATGATAGTTCCAATATGAATGGAGTCTATCCCACAAATTGTCAAACCTAACCAAGGGTAGATTAACTAAAATGTGTATTTGATCCCAAACACTTAAGGCAAAAGTGCAAGAGTTAAAAGCATGATCAATTTTGTCTTCACTATTACAGTTAATGCATTTCGATGGCATATTGTATCCCATGAAAACCAGGACATCGGGAAAAGGCAAAAGGGAGTTGGTTAACTTCCACATAAAAATGGATATCTTTATTTGAATTCTACAGTTCCAAATATATTTGAAGGAAGAGATGGTACTTGTACTGCCTCTGATCAGTTTATATGCCGAAGAGAAAGTGAAATTACCCTGTTGATCCGGTTTCCAGATGATCCTATCCTTCCTTCCAGCAGTGATCCTTACATCCTGCAGTAAGATTAATACATAAGCAATATATCGTGGAAATAACTATCTAACATATGGAAACGAGAATTCAAATGGATCTTGATTTGGATGCTGCTTGGCAGACCTGCAAAATTATAATTGTTTTTTCTCTTAAGAAACCTGGTTGTTTTGGCTAAAGAGTCAGCGACTGAGTTAGTATCCCTGTAGATGTGATTGATTGAATAATCCAGCTTGGTGAGTATCATCCAAATGAGTCTGAATTCTCGTATGATCATCCAAGGAGCTTTGTATTTTTTGATGATTATATTTACTAGGATCTATGAATCACTTCCAATCTGAAATCCAAAAATATTGTGTTGAACACAGAGTCGTAGTCTATAAAAAGTGCATCAAATTCAGCTTTCATTGAGGAGCAGGAACGCAAGACTTTCATAGGAGCAACAACAGGGAGACCTTTGTTATCCCTGATTATACATCCAGCTCTTGTTATCCCATGGGTTGATGATGAACTATCTGTATTGAGTTTGAAATGGTTTGGCCTTGTCCATGAGATTTTTTGCATGACCTTTTTGTATTAGACCTGTATAACAATAATCTAGTACCAAGAGCAGACGACAATTCCCAAAGAAATGACAATCTCATACTTAAAAGGATATCATTAATCTGCAGGATAACATTCCTGAGTATATAGTCACTAAAAGATATGATTTCTTCAAAAATATAGTTGTTGCTCGCTTTTAAAACATACCATGTGACTATGTTAATTACTATCCTGATTATAGCACTGAACTCTTTATGTTTCGAGGACATGTTCCAATATTGAAAATTTTATTTCATAGAAACTTTTTCTGAATTAAAGTTAGGTATAGAACCTTATAAATTTTATCACGTACTTGCTTAATAGCCTTGCAAGAGCTGAAAGAATAATGGATTGATTCTAATTCCTTCCAACAGAAGAAGCAAATAGATGGAAGACAATGAAAAATCTTTCAGAACATTAGGAAAACAATCAGCCTATGGAGCAGTCTCCAATTGAAGCAAAAAAAATTGGAAGATTTTCAGCCCGAAGATATTTGAAAGACTGAATTTTCATATTTTTTTTGCGTCTTATGATCTCATAAGCTGATTTTAGACTGAAATTTTTATTCTAATTAGGCTTCCATACCATGATGTCCTCATAATGTTGGTTCAAGTTGTGAGTTTGTTTAAGATTTAGGATCACAAATTTGGAAATGTTAGGACTGATTTGTTGTATATATTAGTGTTATTCCTTTAAGAATTATGACACTGTTAAATCTGTAAAAGGAAGATTTTAATCAGATTCCCAAAGTGAAGACAGTGGACCTAAATTTGTCCAATTGGCTTCCCAAAAAGATACTTGTCCATTCCCTAAGATTATTCTTGTATTTTCCAGGGAAATATCATAAACTCCTTTGATTCTATTCCATGTTTTTGTTTTTTGTGGTGTTCAGACATAGACCACATGGATTTTGTCCACGGGGCCTGTCTCATTTAAAGATTCCACCATAGTTTTATTGAAAAGATTTTAGTCATTGTGTGTAGATTTAGAAAACCCATGCCATTTTCATCTTTAGGATAGCATAAACTGGCGTATGATCTCCAGATCCTCTTTGTTTGGTGATTATTAGAGTTTGAATTCCATAGAAATTTAGCCAATTATTTTTGGATTAGGTCAATAATATGATTAGTTGGCTTTAACCCGTGATTAATGGAACTCCATTTGAGAGAAGGCTGAACTTATGCTTCCCGATATGATTTTAACCAGAGTTTCTGAAAAACCTAATTGTAAGAGTATTTTACCAAGAAAAGGCCAGGAGACCTTATCAAAGGCCTTCATCATGTCAAGTTTTATTATCATGTTAAAACCTTTATTTTTGGAATGAAGAAAGTTAGTAATTTCCTCCACGAGTAGCACATTATCAGTTAATTCCCTTCCAGAAACAAAAGCAGATTGCTCTGGACTGAATATTTGATTCATTAAAGGTTTTAGTTTTCAGTTATAACTTTTGAGAAGATTTTATTAGTGAAGTACAAAGACTTATTTGTTCGTAGTCTTTAAAAGTAGAGAAAACATTTTTTTTGGAATTAATACGATCATTTTTGCTGATATTACGTTTGGAATATTTGTTAGGCTTAAGAAATCATTGATAGCCATCACTAGATCCTCTCTAATGATTTCCCAGCATTTGTGGGAAAAATACCAAAAAAAAACATTTGGACCTGAAGCTGAATAAGGATCCATTAATTTTACTATTGTTTTCAATTCATCCATTGTTACTGGTTTTGTTAAATTTGAGTTAATTTTAGAACTTATTACTTTTGGAATGTTTTTTCAGCAACCACGAAGTATTAATTCCAGAGGGATCTGATTTCTCTCTTGTCAGAAGATCAATGTAAAAATTGACGGCTTCTTAACCAATGTCATTTATGTTCTGTAGCCAATTTCCATTTTTGTCTTTGATGGATGAGATGAGTTGTTTTTTATGTTTTCCTTCAACAATTTGGTGGAAGAACTGAGTATTAGCATCTCTTTCATTTAGCTATTTTAATCTAGCCTTTTGCCTCCGATATATTTCTGGATTTTTAAAAGCAAGAGTTAAGTTTTATTTTGCTTGATTATAAGCTGTTAAATTTGTTAAAATATCTAATTGTTGCAAGTCTTGTTCAGCCTTAGGTAATTGATCTTCTCTTAGAACTAAACTTTATCAAAGATATTTCCAAAGGTGTTTTTAATCCAGAATTTTAGGGATATCTTTAGATTTTTCAGCTTAAAAACCAATCTTTTCATTCCAGAGGAATGTATTTGAAGTTCCATGCTTTGTTTACAAGATTCATATATGTATTGTGATTTTCCTGAAACTTGAAGGATTTTAGGCCAGATTGAAGATTAGCTTCTAAAATGTGGAGAATTAAAGGAGAGTGATTAGATTAATCTCTTGCCAATGTTTTGATGTTTGAGTATTTAAAATCTTCCCACCATTGAGAAGTTGATAAACCTCTATCTAGTCTTTTCCAAACTCTTCCTTTATGTCTCATACCAGTCCAAGTACATAATCTACTTGAAGTTGGTATGATTGATAGCCTGGTGTCATTAATAATTTGTTAAAATTCTTAATGCTTCTTTGATCGGGTAATTAAGGTCCCATATATTCTTCATTTGTGGAGATAACATTAAAATCTCCAATCAAGCAGAACGATTGTAAATTAAAGTTTTTTATGGTGTGCCAAAGTTTTGATCTTTGTGTAACCAAATGTTTAGCATAGATAAATGCCATATTTCAAGTTTTTGTTATAGATGGGTGAGTTAAGTTTATTAGAATATGCAGATCAGTACAGAAATTACATTTATGATCATGGATTCTTCTCAGAATAGCCATATCTTACAGTTTGGATCAGATAAAAAGTTCTTAAAACCAATCTTTGGTGATGTATCTTGAACTGAATCAGACATGAGCATGAGCTCAATTAATCCTTTAAGTGAGAGTTTATGCCTTTTCCTTATATCTTTTATTCTGATTTGGGTGGTTGAGTTCCCTACCCCTCTTGCATTCTAGGCACATATATTGATTACAATCATTGAAAATATTTGGAAAAAGACAACACAGATCTGGTTAGGATTTTCTTAAGAATGGATGTGTAATCTTTCTTATTGTATTTCCTTATTTTGGTTTTATATGCCAGAGTTGCATGATTTTCAGCATTCCCTGAATCTTTGATGAGCTGATAATCTGTTATGGGATTCTAACAGCTTGCTTTTGATTTGTTTAAGATTAAAGTTATCAAATTCATTTTGTGAGAGAGATTGTTTTTTGGGATTTTAGTAGTTGACCAATCCAATGAGTGTTTTTGTTTCTCACCTGAAGTTAGAAGAGGTGAATCACCACCATTGATTTCAATATAATCTTCATTTTCATTTATAGTATTTTGGTTTGTTGAAATGGGATTCTCAGTTTGAGTTTTGGTTTTTAAAGCTTTTGAATTTTCAAATGTCTTTAGGACTAATGCAATTTTACTTGAATCTGATTTATAGGAAGGATATATAATATCAATCTGGGGAGATTCAACAACATCAGAAGAAACACAATCAGGTTTAAGAGTCTTAACAACATTATCTTCCCCAGTGTTGTAAACATTCACAGATAACACATTTTCATCAACTTCATGTACGTACAACACTAAGAGAAAGAGTTGGGACAATCTGAGCATTAATATCAAGAGGAGTCTCAAAAGAGGAAGGACTTTTGAAAACCATGTTTCTCCAGAATAGAATCAGTCGAGAAATTGGTCTTCTAGTGATTTACAAGACCAGTTTCTTCAAGTACTTTCTTACCAAAAGAATTTTCAGTTTCCATTTTCACTTTAGGGTTAGTTTTGTTTTTAAAGACAAGAATATAGACCTTTTCTTTTGAAACTACTCTGATGAGGAAGGCTTGCCCCTAGTACCTGCTTTCCTTTCATGATCATAAATTGTAGGGGCAGAAACCTTATTTTTATATGGTTTAGACAGGAAGGTCATCTTTAGGTCTCCAGGCATTTAAAGTAGTTTTAGCTTGATTATACCTAAATACAGACTCAACATGGCCCAGTTTTTTACATTTCAAACAATACACTAGGAGACCTTCATAATCAATATACTGCCAAAAACCTGAATCCCTAAATTCAATCAATATTCTCTCTAAGTGGTTGAGTTATATCAATATCATCACAAAATTTTGCAACATGTGGTTGAGTCCTATTCAGAGTAGCTTTATCAACCTTAATTGGTGATCTAATTAAACTATTAATTAACATCATTGCCCATTGATAAAAAAAATACCGAGGGAGACCAGATACACAGATCCAGACAGGAACAATAGGGGAATCAGAATTAGGATCAAAATTTGTAGTCCACTCCATTATTCTAATCGAATGTGCCCCGAAATTCCATACTTTGTGCATCCAGCATCTATAATAATCATTAGAAAGAGAGAAGTGAATAAGAACCTATCTATTATCCAGAAGGTTAATATTAGATTGACAATTGAAGCCATTAGTATGAAAATCCTTTTGTAATTTCTCCATGGTTGGACATCCCCTTGAAATTTTTCCTACCAGTGTTCATCACAAAGGGGCTTCAAGGCATTTGCACCCATCATCCGTGAATCGGAAACTAGGTTCTCTGAGATGATCATTTCTTGGTTTTGGATTGAATGGAGTTCCTGCAAAATGGGAAAGCATATCAGTGAGTGTTCTGTTAAGAATGTGGGTATAGGAAAAAAATAGATCATTGTGTGGCTCCGCCATGTCGGCGGCCCGTAGAAGCTCCGTGAAGGTGGCGTTAGGTTTTAGCGGGAGATGCGGAGTGTTTCTTCAACGTTCGAGAAGTATATTTTTGAGAGTTAAATTTTTTAATCAAAATATAAAATTTATTAAATTTAAAAGTAGATAATATAAAAGTAAGCAGCTTGTGATCTGGCTGAACTGCCTTTCCGAAGACTTTGAGCACAACATACTTATTGGATAGACTGCCGCTTTGTTGGACTACAAGATTTATACATCATTTAAGTACTAACGAGTCTGTGTGCAAAATGATAGACTTACAACCTTGAATATTGGCTGCTATCATTACTTCTCGGGTGCATTGAAACCCTTCATGTAAAGGAGAACCTAATGTGCATACTATTTCCCTTTCACTGAGCATTTGGAGTTCTTGTCTTGGTTCAAAACTCTACAATGACATATTTTCCAGGTGCCCGCTTACTGCCAAAATATTAGTTGGGATTCTCGTGCCAAATAATCCCTCTGGTTTTATTAGCTTAGTAACTAATTAATTATTAAAGTTGTACATACAAAGCAGTTTTGAATCTCATACACCGGCTCTTTCATTTCCGGTTAATGATATCGAAACAACCTTTGAAGCATTTTCCATGCAGGAGGCCAACTGCAACCCCTACAACTTCAACACAAAGGACTCATGGGTCATTGAAGGTTGATTTGGGACAAACATCGAGAAACCCCCAACAACATGATTTAGCTTATCCAATAAAATAATCATATTTTGACAAGCGACGATGACTGAAAAAAGAAAATATCCACTGTAACAGATTCATCCCAAACTTTACTAGATTTGTGCCTTTTTAGTTGAGACTCCAAACTCTATTCGGATCCATGAGCATGTTTACCCTCATCCTACTCAGCATATCCAATGAAGCCTTTTGTTCTAAACTTGGCAAAGTTATTTTTGACTCATCTTGATCTTTAATAACTAGCTTTTTGTTTCCCTATTTTACCCTTCCAGAATCCAAAGCAACAGCTTCTTGAACATATTTGGTTTTCTTCTTCCTGTGAAGTAATCTAGAGACAGGTACGACATGAAGATGATTTACCTGGCCATCGATGAAAAAGTCTCCATCATCTTGAGTTTCTTTTGTCGAGATTTTCATTTTGCGCCATTTTGAAGAAGATAAAACCACATTATGTTCTTGAAGTCCTTTTATGGTTACATTGTTTCTTCTTTGGTGGTATCTTATCACAACAATGCCTCCCTTTTTGTTGCAATCTGTTGGTGGGTGAAATAGAGTCACTTCACCAATCTTCCTTGTATTCATTATTGAGTAGATTTTC
Organism: Rubia tinctorum; assembly: GCA_032355605.1. Classification (NCBI taxonomy): domain Eukaryota; kingdom Viridiplantae; phylum Streptophyta; class Magnoliopsida; order Gentianales; family Rubiaceae; genus Rubia; species Rubia tinctorum. The sequence continues at coordinate 23,589 of JAULKM010143307.1, read as the reverse complement.
CTTTTCTATCTGCTAATAAACTCTTGGTGTGACTCCCCCCTTGACCGTTTAACACCCCGCTTTGTAAAATACGCAAAATATTTATTTGGGCCTTGTTGAGGGAGCATATTATCTGAAGTACGCTATGTAGTAGAAACCAGTTGTGAATAAATACACTATAACTTGGACTTGACTACCTCTTTAAATAATCCCTTATATACCATGTTTCCATAATCATGAGATGAGAGGCTCTGGTAACAATCTTTCCTCTTGTGCCCAATTCTTCCACAAACAAAGCAAGTAATTGTTAGTCGTTCATAACTGAGACTTCCCCCAGATACCATTTGATCCATTCCTTCCAAATTAATCGATCTTAGCATTAGCATTATCATATTAATGAATGCTCTCACCCGAAATATCTTTTCCCTTGTTAACAAATTTTTCCTCAACTGTATTTGGTTGCACGGGCCCAAACTAGTTGTGATATTGGATGTAAACCAGTAATATTCAACCAAAAATACTCAGATGCAAATTATTGTCAATCTATCCTTTGGAATGGTTTGACACGTTTAAACACGAAGAGATTATTTTCAATGTTCCACGGATCTCTTTGCAACACATATTGCAAGCTTCCCTAATTTGGGAAGAAAAACTGATATATGTTTATTTGAAGTGGAATAATCATGAAAGTAACTCCATTCCATATTTGATATAGAATAAGTTACATTACTTGCAACTTCACTTCCTTTTTTGTAACACTTATCCAAAGCAACTCTTCACATCAGGGTGCATATGCCAAACATTTAAAATGTTCCTTGCAACCATCCCTAGTTGAGTGTTTTTTTATTTATTTTTTAAATAAGGAAAATTGAGAGAAGAATGAAAAAAGTCAAGACGGAAAACTGATGTATTGAGAGAAAAAGAAATATGGAAGTTAGAAGGTTTTTAGGAGGAAAGAGAAGATGATTATTGGGAAAAAAAACAGACATGAAAGTTATAAGATTTTAATGGAGGAAAGAGAAGAAGAAACGGAAAAAGAAATTTTTAAAAAAAGTTAAAGAAGTGTGTAGGGGAAAAACATGAAATTTGATAATTAAAGATGGGAAGAGAATATTAATATAGAAAGAGAATATGAAGGAGAAAGAGAGTGTAAATGTGGAAAGAGAATATAAGGAACTCTACAACGTACAATGGAAGAAATCACAAAAAGTGATTTTTCCCATTAAATAAAATATATCTTTCAATCTCCCTCTTCCACCTCATCAAAATCAACCACAAAGAAACCATTCCATTTTTACCTCCAAAATTGTAGAAACCACTAAGAAAATACTTCATGGACCTCATTTAATTTTCTGTATCCTGCACATTAATTTTGCCTTCAATATTTAATTTAAATAAATTTTTTCATAAAAAAATTGAAATGTGAAATTTAATAATACAATTTTACTTTTGTAATTTATTTTCTTCTTTTAAATTTAAATTTAAATTTCATTTTTAAAATTATTTGGAAAAGTCTTGGGAAAGATCGGATTTCCATAGGCTTATAGAAAAACGGAGTTTAATTACAATAATAAAAGGTAAAAGGTCTTAGTTGCAATATTAAAATTTTATTATGCAACGTGTAGTAGTTATAAAGTTTACAACCCAATTCATGCAACTCGAAAACTTTATTATCATTTCTTCTAATTTACACTTTAAACTTTGGTATTTCCATGACTTATGAAAATATAGTCTTTCAAGAGACGAACTCAAATTATTTTATGAATTAAAATTACATAATAAAGAAATATATTTTAAAATATAAGACTCAAGTACTCCAATAAATATTAAAAATTAAATAATAAAGAAATACGTATGAATCAAGATGAAATGCATGAACCAACACAGAATAAAACAGAGGGGGTGGGGGGACGCGGGTGTGTTCAATCACGCGTCAACACATGGTAAATGGGGGGACAAAAAGGAGGCATGTGGTGTGCTTTTTGTTGAAATCAGAAATGAGCGGTTACTATATAGTGAAACCACTGACCGGTTTCTTTCGAAAGAAACCACAGAAATCCACATTGTCTGTGCACTCACAAACTATGCAGAAAAAGGAAAATGTGAGAGTTAAGAGAATTTAAGGATGAAAGAAAGAAGAAAATTGAGTTTTTTCTTCTTCTTCTGGGGGAGAAATTGCAGAAAATTAGTGCAACTATGTAGAAGGAATGATCTAATGAACTTGAAATTCAAACATGGTTAACAAGTAGAATAAATAAGAATAAATTCAACAAGAGAAGATTAAAAAATGGTGAGAGAAAATGCAGATGAAAGAGAAAGAGAAAAAGAAGAGAGAGAGAGAGAACTCACTGCATTTTAGAGAGAGAATCAGGTCCCGAGTTAAAGTCCTGAAGATAGTCAAATGGAGGCAAAAGTTCACCAAGGGTATAGAGTTAAAGTCTTGAACATAATCAAATTGAGGGTAATTTTAAATGATTATTTCTATTCGGTAATGCCAATTTTCCGTATATGGAGCTATAAACCCTAGATAAGCCTATGTATACATGATTCCGAGGATTTTCGATGCTTTCCTCAACTGATCTTATCTGAGATTGTAAGTGTCCTAACATTGATGTTAACCTATTTCTTAATGTGAATGAATTTTTTAAAATGGTCTCATGTTAGTTAGCCAAAACTTTAGGCAGACAGTTTTGTTCAATTCTAACTCTATTCTCCTCCAGAGGACCTATCTCCAATATTTTCCTGGGGACCTTTCCCCATTTTCCCCCAGAGACTCCTCTCCAAAAAAAATTCACAAGACCTTTCTCTAAATCTTTTCCCTCCTGATGGGATATGCAAAAAAATAGAAATAAATTAAATAAATATCAATAAAGAATTTTAAAACATCAGCATAGTCGCCAAAGCGAAAATCATAAGCATCGAGTACAACTAACAAAACATTGGATAAAAATCATAAAAAATCAATTACAATCTACAATCGTAGCAAAAAATGTATAAAATATTAAATGCATATCAACAAAAAATTGAAAAACGTCAATATAATTGCTAGATTGAAAAGCATAAACATCAACTACAACTAAGAAAACATCAAATGAAAATCATAAAATATTAACAAAGATTAATTTATCAAATTAAAAAAACTACAAACATCAACCCATATCACAAAAAAAAACTTCAAACATCAACTCATATCACCCGAAAAATTAAAAACATCAACATGAAGGGAAAAAAGCTATAAGTATCAACTCATATCATCCAAAAAGCTAAAAACATCAAATCATATCACTTGAATCTCACTTGAAAAATTAAAAACATATACATGAGAGGAAAAAAAGAAGCTACAACCACTAACCCATATCACCCAAAAGGCTACAAACATCAATTCATGTCACCTAAACCTCACATAGAAAATTAAAAATAACATGAGAGGAGAAAAAGATACAACATCAACCTATATCAACAAAAAAAGTTACAAACATCAACTCATTTTCCCAAAACCTCACCCGAAAAATGAAAAATATCAACATAAGAGGGGGGGAAGCTACAAGTATCAACCTATATCACCCAAAAATCTACAAACATTACCTCATAGCACCTAAAACTCACATGGAAAATATATTTAAAAAATATCAACATGAGGAAAAAATAAACAAGAACCAAACTTCAAATTCTAAATTTCCGCTTCACATTTATGCACATATTTAATAAAGATGTGGAATAGTCCAACTTGACAAAGGGTGGAGTTGAACTCTATGAAGTCCTATCTATTGGTCTAAGTTGAACTCCATGGAGTCTTATCAATTAGACTAGTTTTTTGAAAGTATGCCAATTGGTCTGCCATTGATTTTTCCTTCCTAGCAATCCATTATTTTTTTAAATCAATCATTGAAAGATGTTGGGGAAAATTCTCAACATACCTACTACTACATCACCAAGGGTTGGTATCAATGATTTTGTATTATTTATAAGCATACCCTCTATCACTACTAGGTAGTTGGCTCCGCATGAGGTGACGCACCGTAGAAGCGGCTGAAGATGCCCTCGCTGATACAACACACCATCTTGAATAACATACTTTAGTGCCTTGAGCCTTATCATTCTGGCTTCAAAATTTCCTTCTGGCAAGATTCTTTCTCGAAGGTATCTCACGATGGTTGTCATCCAGGAATCTTCATCATTTATTGCCATTACTGCATCCTCCTCAAAGCTCCACCTACTCAATGTTTCCATCAACAACTGTCTCTGTAACTGGATATTAAGCTCGGATGAAGTGAGCTTACTTAGGGCATCCTCCTTCTGATTCATTTCTCTGGGCACCTCTGTGAGGGCGTACCTTCGAAACCCTTTGAAGATAGGTTTTACCACCTCCAAATAGAGTTGTAGGCTCTACTCTCTGGTCTCGTACTCCCCTCTGACTTTTTGATTTAACTACTAGATCACCAACGATTGGTATCAATCCCTTTCTCTATTTCCTAGCCCCAGACTTCCTTCTAGGGTTCTAGAGAGAATTCCAAGATTTGATATGTCTTTCACTTGTGATTAAAGAACGTATATTACTTTTTGTGCATCACCCTTAGTAATTGTAGGGAATAAATGTGTTTCTATGCATCCCTTAGAAACCTCTGCTAATGTCATTGATTAAGTTGTGTGTATGGGGTATTTAATTTTTATGCGCTTTGTTTCTCCGTATACTCATTCCTTGTCTGGTGTTTGGATATGCCTACCTATGTAGATTTATAATGTTGTTGTCGACACATCGAAAAAGAGAGTTGGTCCTGGTGTGGAGTCTTTTGCAGCCTGATTAGATCCAACATTTTGACCTTAATATTTATAAGTATCATCTCGGCATTTTCCACTTTTAATTTCCACAATCTGGGTCAGAGACTGCTGAATTACTTGCATTGGTTGTAAATCATGTCTTTCTTCATGATGTAGCTGATTTCGATTTAATCATAAGTGATTCATTAGGATGACCGTTAATGACATTCTTACATTGTCCAAAACAAGGAGAATATCTATTAACTACAACACTACTAATGGTTGTTGATGTGAGTTTATCTCCTTATGAATATATGTTGCAAACCATAAGTGATGAGTGAGTGGACAGTGGAAAAAATGTATTCCATGGAAGTGTCCTCTAATTTACAAGTAGGTAAAACTGTTTTGCCGTCCATTTCATTTGGATAAGATGTTTTGTTGTTGGAATCTAGTCCCTCCATACCCAACATAAAATGGCACACCTTCAGAGGCACTATTTATTTCAAAATCAAATTCTAGTGCGGTGATGGTCCAGAGTGCTACTTGTCATATGTCCAGCACTATCCAAATAGATGGAATTACCAAAAAGTTTGTAATCTTATTTTACCGAATAATTACCATCACGTGTGAATTGCCAGCTCTATGAGTCTCCTTGTTGACTTTAAAGTCTAGGCATTGCAAGGATTAATGCTCCCTCTAGTAATTGATATACCGCAACAACCCCTAGGTAGTCTTGTGGGAGAGAGGTTGATTTCACTGACCTTATCCTGGTAATTAGAAGTAGATTTTACCTTTTTAGAGTTTCCTCGTCCTATTATTTTCACGACCCTGTGAAGTAAGAGATCCCTTCCTTCACTGATATATCTCCTGGAATAGGATGGCCTGTAACCAATACTTTTTTCTAGAATGGAGGTTTTTCGGTGTATCTCGCTTTTATAAGCAATGTTGTTGTAGACGTCTAGTTTCTTAGCAACCACCAAGCTTAATTTCCTAGCATTGCTTTGTTGAAATTTTTTAGGTCTTTAAAACCCAATCCTCTCATGCCTTTTGGTGTGCACATAGAAATCCATTTCGTCCACTGGATTTTGTTTTTCTCATTTGTGATCCTCACCTATAGCGTGCATATGATTGATGAATAACATCAATCAAAATATCTGGTATCTTGGAGCACGTCATAGTATAGGTAGGCATAACTTGTAGTACTGCTTTGAAAATTACCTCTTTTATACCCAGTAGCTTGTATTCCTAACTTTAAACTTTTGACCAAATTTTTGTCCTTATATTTTCAATGGATGGTAATTTAGATCATTCAAACTTGGTTGACATCCCCAAGTATTTTTCTATGCCTTTGTATTTCATCATTACCATAGCCTCCAGTATAGTAGACCTAGTTCCACGATCAACGTTTGGGCCGAAATATATGGAAGACTTTTCAAAATTTATTTTCTATCTTGAACCCTTCTCATAATTTTCTAGAATTTGCTTTAATCGGGTGGCTTCCCTCAGGGTGGATTCTCCAAAAACCAGAGAATCGCCGTAAAGAGTAAATTGGATAGGATCGATGTGGTCCTTGCTTTTTTCAACCCTAATATTTATTTATTTTTTAGCTTTTCCTGTAGAACACATGAGAGGAATTCCCCACGGATAATAAATAAGTACGGTGATAAAGGATCACCCTATTGAATACCCATCGTTGGTTTCAGATGCCCAAATCTCTTGTCATTTATCATGAAGGAGAACTTTACTGAAGAAATACATCTTTCGACTAGAGATATAAATTGTGATTGGGAACCCATTCTTCTTAGTATTTTCAACAGAAAAAGGTCATTCAACTAGGATAAAAGGCTTTACTCATATACAGCTTGAGGGATATGTATCTTTTTTCAAGATTGTCTTCCCTTTGATATAATAGTGAGCTTCATGAGCCATAAGAATGTCATTCGAGATTAACTTGTTTAAAAAAAATCATTCCGGGATTCAGAGATGATTGACCCTATGATTCGATGAAGCCTAATTGATATGCATTTTAAAACTATATGGTATATGACATTACATAGGCTGATTTGGTCTGAATATGGAAACCTCAGTCTGTTTTTTAATCTTAGCTAGGTATTAACAACACTGCTTTCTCATTTATTGAATCAATTGGTATCTCTTGATTTAGCAGTTGGAGGGCAAACAGTGACACGTTTGGGATAACTATGCTCCAGTACCTTTGAAAGAATGATGGTGGCATACCATCTGGCCCATGTATTTTTTTGAAGACATTTGCTTTAGTTATTTAATGACCTCATGTATTATACATGGCCTAAATTTGAGTTTATTTGGGTGGAGACTTTGGATTGTATTCTCGATGTTGTTAATTCTATGGCGTCAGGGTCTAGATTTTTCTAAGTGAATAGCTCCTAAAAATAATGGAGAATAATATTCTCCATTTCTCTGCTTTCTATACACCATTTTCCTAATTGATCTTTCAAGACATTGATAGATTTTTTTGCTTCCTTTTGTTTTCAAATGAATGGAAGAATTGGTATTTTTGTCTCCATGTTGGACCCAATGTTATTTTGTTCTCTACTTCCATTTAGCATCTTCTATATCTAGAATATTTTCAATCTCATGCTTTACAGATGATATTTGTGAACCTCCTCGGTTATAATGCCCCCTTGTAATATGTGGTTTCTTTTGATAACACTTTTGACTTCTTTTCATGATTCTTAAACTTCATTCAGACAATTTTTTTTATCTTACATGCATTTTTTTTATTGTGATGGTGAGTTGTTCTTATTCTTCATTCCATCTCCTTTAGATCATATCTTCACAATCTAGTGATTGCATCCAAAAAATTTCAAAATGGAAGGTTTTTTTGTAGTCCGGTAGGTGAGCGTTATCCTTCCAGATGTTCAAAAGATTAGGGACAAGGTCTGATATATGACTAAAGAGATGCTTGAGTTTGCACGCGGGGTATAGATTTATCCAGTTTGGCAAGGCCAATGCTCTATGTAGTCTTGTGATAAAAATAGGCGGATCTCACCAATTTCTACACCATATGAATTTATTTCAAGTAAACCCTAAGTCTCTGAGGTTACATTCATTTAGCACGTTTCAGAAGACTTCAATTTCAAACTGCCAATTTGGCATTCTGTTTGTACTATCCAATTCATATTGGTGTAAGATTTCATTAAAATTCTCAATGCATAGTCATGGTAACTGTGAAGTCGTTCTAAGGTTTGGTAATTTTTTCCAGAATTGTTTTGTTTGCTCGATTTAAATTCTCCATAAACACCAGTACATCGCCAAAATGCAAGAGTAACTGGATCTTCTATGGTGAAATCAATAAAACAAAAAAAGACAAAATGGTTATCTCTGTGTCTTTATTCCAACACAATGCAAGTCCTGAATAACCATTAGAATCTACAAAAATTCCATGAAGAGTTGATCTTTTATTTTTGACAACCCTAAAGAAGAACATTTAGTTTATGAAAGAAAATAAAGTGTGGGAAAAATTTGTGAAATAAACTTTTGAAATGCTTTACTGTGCAAGAATTTGATAATCCCTGGTAGTTCTTTCTAAGGCGGTTCATTTTCCTTGGCGCGATTGGCATTTTCAAGTTATCGGGTCCTTTTGTGAGTGTTCTCGCATTGAAATTTGACCCCGAAGGAAAGATGAACTTCTCCACTTTATTCTTTTCTAGCATCATCATTTATCTCAGTCAATTCAGCCTTTCTCTTTATTCATTCTCCAGTTGAATTTTCTCCCTCACCTGCCTTACTAAGTTTTCATGAATAAGAAATATTAGTAAATTTGACACCAGTGATAGAAATCACTTATGCAATAATAACCTCAGGTGCATTTGGTATAGATTAACTATTTTTTTTACCAAATTTCCTTCAATTACTGGCCCTGGACACCCTTTCTTTTCCTGCAAAAAATTATTATTTTCCATAATTATAAAGGAAAAATTGATCCTGTCGGGTTGCCATTGCAACCAGGTGGCCTTTTCGATGAAGGAGGCCTTGCGGGTAGTTTAGAAGTGGTGACGTTGGGTCACTACCAATGGTAATGAAGCTTTTCAGCGACTGACTGAAATGGGTGTTTCGCCGAAGATCAGAAAATCTTCTTTTTTTGGCCTGCTTGGGTCTCCGGTGTCAGTGTGAAATCCAACACCTTATTCCATTCCATTTTTCATCCCTACTCAGTATAGTCAAGAGAGAGATCAACGTAGCCATAGTTAAAATCCTGGGTATGTTTTGTTCCCTTCCAACCATGAAACTTGGCATGTTAACTATTGAAAGACTAAATTTTGGAGGTGCTAAAATTGGGGCTTCAAATTAGAAACCACCAAGAGGTGGGGGTATATATTGCTTCCCTAAGCCATATGATGAAGAAAAAATTCAAGTTAAGTATGTGATCCTTTATAGGTAGACCTCTTGTATGAGATACAAAATGTGAAAACCATGCTTCTAAGGCAAAAAATAGTGTTTTATAGTTGTTGATGGATTGTGTATCTAACTAAGCGTCTCCACCCTCTGTGTTAGCAGTTGTTCGCCAACAAAGTTCACCAAAAACTGAATAAAAAATATGTGTGCTCGTTTTAAAATGGTGGTGCTGAAGCTTTTGTTCAAATTGATTCCAGACATCCAGGCTCCTTTCCTTGCCTCCATTTTACATAAGGTAACATCTCTGGGTTGTGTGTTCTGATAGCATTCAGTCTTACACAATCCACATTTATTGCCGCCCTGATCCGATTGTTCATCTGTTTGATCTTCGATAATTTGAAGCTGCTCAATATTTTCTTCTTGAGCCATTTTCACGTGTGTGTGTGTACACCAAACTATTTTTCTATAAATAGACATGTGTATAATTCACTTGCAAGTTTCCTACAATTCTTTCAGGTTCCTAGCAAAGATGCCTTAATTTCCATGGTTTAATTCACTTTCCCTCCATCATTTAAATCACCTGCATACAGTCACATTCAATAATCAATTGTATATAATTACTAATGTCACATTAGCTAAACCCAAATATGATAGCTCTAATTTCATCTTCCAATGCAGGAGATTCATTTAAAATAGTATCAATACTATCAAAGAGATTGAGATGTTTGTATCTCTAACTATTATACCGACCTTAGGGTATGATACAACTGTGTAGGTGACATTTCTTTTCATTTTAAAACAAATTTTAGGGGGTTTCCATTCGTAAGACCTTATGATTTTCAGTCGCATTATTTTCCGAGTTTGGAGAAAACCCTTTAATATTTAAATATCAAAGTACATATGGTGGTATGAGGGGGGTTAACAGTGAACACATCCACCAAAAATCTATCCACATCTCTCAAAATTTGTCCCTGATTCATTTTCCTATTATCAAGCAAAGAAGAGCATCTATGTTTCCATGCAATCCAGCATATAATTGAGGGTAATATGAGAACATCAATTATTTTATGTACTTGAACTTGTTGGACCAAAACACGACATTTTTTCAAAAATATGTTGAAAATGCATGTTTGGAATAATCAAGAGTTGTGCCCCATGTTTTCGTAAACTATTAGTTATGACGCATTTATTAAAAACATGATCAATAGTTCCTTCATGCATGAAACAAAGCTAGATTCTAGAAAAGTTATTAATCTTGAAGCACTTTAAAATTTCATCAAACAAGATAAAACTATTTACAACCCTTCAGGTAAAAAAAATCAATTCTCATAGGAAGTAAGGAGTTCCATACCTTCTTTAGTCCTACAAAATCATTTTTCTTTTTTCTCAAAAATTCAGAAGTTGAATTGACAGAAACTTACCTGATGGCAATGGTTTCCATATCATATAGTCCTGCTTGAGAGAGAGAGAGAGAGAAAGAGAGAGAGTGAGGATTCCTGAGTTGTGCTACAATATCCACATTAAGTCCCTGACTAAAGAGCTGTGTAAAATGTTCTTTTCGTTCTGTGAATTCTTTGACTATTGCAAAGGATGTGGTGGAGGTGATGGTTGATTCCACATATTTAACAATATTCCTTTTGAAGTCCAATCTGCGTCCAAAAGTTACATTCACTCTTACCTACAATTACCTTAATGTTTGGTACTGCTATATGATCTATTCTAGCTAGTCTCTTCCATGGATAAGATGATCTGATAATTTCCAACAATGTCAATTGTGACCATACTGTTCTACCCTCATGTAGCTCTCACCATTATTTAACTGAGAAAGAGTTAATTATGGTGTTGAGGTTCGTGAAGTTTAACCTATTTTTAATGAAAGTATAAAAAGTTGTTTCCAACTTTTCCAATATCTTTTAGTCTTGTTATTTTCACCACTGCCCTGGATGAAATCTGAACATATGGATTATATTGTGTTAATTATATATCTTTTATGAGAAACAACAAAATGTGTTTGGGGGATTGCTTTAAGTTCATATTTTAAAAGTGTTGTTCTTCCGGCCTGATTTAGCATTTTAGAATTTCAGTTTTGAATCTTGATAGCTAAAAATATTAATTTTCTTTCTTCCTTTAAAAATCTGAAAAGAAGGATCCATGGGTCATATTAGTTAGTTTCCAATCATGGCTTTAGAAACTGAACTAATTTTGTTCCTTACCTAATTTTGGCCTTAATTATGTGCCATGTTGCTTTCATGTTGCTTTCTCTTAATGTGTAAGGAAATTAACAAAGTTATCTTGTAATTTTTCGGCTGCATTCAAAATGTCACTCTATCATCAGCATATGATAAGTGATAGAGTGCATGCCCCACTGGAACTAAAAATATCCATTAGATTAGAACTAAACATGTATTTTGTACCTCTGTTAAGAGTCTAAGTGATAAGATTAAAAATAATTGGGGATAAAGGATTCCCCTGTTTGAGTTCTCTACTGATTTGGAAAAAACCATGAGCTTTATAATCTAAAAGTATTGAGAACCCGACAGAAGGTATGTTTTGTGGAACAAATTTAGGGTTTAGAGTACTTACAACTTATGATGTACCATTTAGAATTATGTTTTTTAAACACTTTATCAAAAGATAATGTTTTTACTTATATATCAATATAATTTTATGTTTCAATTTAGTCGATTTTGACAACTTGAATATTATACTTACAACTTATGATGGACAAGGGGATTAAAAATAAATGAATGGACTAAGTTGTAATGGATATTCATGAAAGGTAAAATGTAAATTTGATGTGATACAAGTGGGGAAAAAAGAGTGTGAAGCTAACAATGAGACAAAACAATTTAACAAGTATTTAAAATATCCATCACTGTTTTTTTGGTTGACCTAAAAGATATCACTGTGTCATCTAGATATGATAAGTGACAGAGTGTATATCCCCCTGGAAATAAAAAGATCCATCATATTAGAACTAATAATGTATTTTAGGAATCTCAGCTATCAGATTAAGAAGAATTGGGATTCCCATTGTTTGAGTCCTCTACTGGATTGGAAAAAACCATAAGTTCTTCCATTTAAAAGTACATAATACCAGACATATAATTCGTTTTGTAAAATCATTTTAAGGTTTAGGGTATATGAAACGTATGATGGACCATTGAACGACAAAGTCTTGTATAAGACGGTCTCACAATGAGACTAGAGATTAAATTACAAAGAATTCAACATGGATTTTCAAATTGAAGTTTTAAAAGTTCAGGGACTGGATGTGAAATTTGATATTTATGTCTATGTATAAATATCAATCTTTCTTCTTCTTGTCTCACATTTTTCTTACACCTTCTCTCTCCTCTTCTTTCTTCTTTTGCGTTCTTCTCTCCCCCTTCTTCCTTTTCTCTACGTTTCAACCTCTCCATTAATTCGATTTGACCGCACTTTTTTTCCATTTTCATCCATTATTCTCGCCCACTGTGATTTGCAAGAACGCAGGGAAATTGTGCTTCATTTTTTGACGATTTTGCTAGTTTCAGCTTTGATTTCCAGCAATCTAACACAATTCAACATTTGTTTTGTGTTTATCTTAGCATGTAATGTCTCCGTTGTGATTTTTTATGGATGTTTTGTTGTTTTTTTATTTTTGTTTACTTTCTTTGGTTCATGTCATATTCTAGGGTTTGTGTAGGTTATGCTTAGTAATATTTGAGAATTTCTCTTTTTTTTTTGTGTTTTGTGAGTTGTTCTTCCAAATTTATGCTAATAATTTTATTGCTGGTGCTGTTTCTTAGATGTCTAAAAAGATTTGTCTCACTGTTGCAACAATCCAGAAGGAAGGAAAGAGGATTTGTAAGTTTTCTTAATTTTCAGTTGCGATGTTTTAGATACAGTTATTGATGTTTATTTATTCAGTTTGATGTTTCATATTTTAGGCTTTAGGTACTGTTATCTTTGTTGGTGTAATGTTTTAATTTCAGCGTTTGATACTTGTGGTGTTTTCATGCTTAAGTATGCAATTGATGTTCAATTTTGATTGTGTGTCATATCTTAGGATTTTCTGTTACAATTTGTGTTAATTTTTGTGTTATTGTTGTTGTTTTCTAGATGTCTAAGAACACTTGCCTCACTACTGCTACAATTAAGAAGGAAGAAAGATCGGGGGAAAATAGAATTTGATTGTTTAGCATGTATTGTTCGACATTGATTTTTCAATTATGATGAGTGATTGTTAGTGTTGTGGCGCTTGATTATTATTGATATTTTAGCTTGATTTGAATTTTTTCAGTTTTTATGTTAGCGACTTTTTAGGGCATTCGAACTCTTTTGTAATGAATGATGTTTGATGGATCGATAGTTATGGCGATTGACATTCTCACATGATAATGTAAAACTTCAAATTAAAGTTTTCCACTTTTATATGATAATTTTATATGTATTTGTTGTGTTGGTGATGATTCATTAAATTCCTTCAATTTTGAGTTGTAAGTGTATGATGTTTTATGTCTTTTTCATATGTAATATGCATTAAGGGATACATATCATTTTTCATCTGTAAATTATAATGTAAAAAAATAATAACATCAGTGGATAGAAGTGGAACGTCAAAATAGTTTTTTCAAATACACCAACAGTGGAATGTATATTTTCAACACTAATTTGAGATATTTTATTATCTTAATTTTGAATTTTTAACTTATATTTTCTTTTTGATTGATATGTTAGCCTTTCAACATGTCATTTTTAAATCCTGATACTGATGTTTCTTATTTTTGAACATTATATTTTTGTTTGATGTATTATTGATGTTTCAACATTATGAATTGAACTTTTAAATTTTAATGTTGATGTTTATAATGTTTTCATTTGATGATTGACTATTTTGCTTTACTTGTTCTAATTGATCCGCATAAAGATGCATGATCTGGTCTGCCTTGGGAGAGTTGGTCTTTACCACGCTCGTGTGTCGTAGTATTTCTGAAACATGCAATATGGTCAGAAAAGAACATACGGGGATAACACATGGCGTATGTAAACGAAAGATGAACAGAATCAGATTAAGTATGAAAAAGGAAAATGACCCGTTCTTTTCCAATGCATGGCGGTTAAATCGGCTCATAGCGAATTCATACAAACGTTGAAGGCCTCCTCCTGATCAGCAGGCAACCATTCTTCTTGAATCAAGTCATCTGCGAGCTCATGTAAGAAAATTGATCCAAATGCACAACACCTACCTTTAAGAAGGGTTGTGCAGAGATTGAAGAGCTTTTCTGAAAAGCAATCATGCTACGAGCAATGCCTAAAGGCAATCATAAAGACATATCATAGCATATACCTCAAGTTTGCCAGTTTTCCAATTGAATTTGCAGATTATCTGCAGAGTAATAATTAAAACTTATCAGGCAAGAAGCAGTTCCAATACTACGTAAGTCAATTTCGCATAAGCAATATCTACCACATCCAAATGCAACCAAATTGAGATATGTATGTTGTATGCATATGGAAAGAGAGACTCATACCGGTGGTTCTATAGGGAAGATGATATGCACTTTTGTGTCTTCATCCTCTTCCTTGGAGGGATCATAGAAATCTGCCAAGCAAACACAAAAATCATAAATCTTGACATCAAAATGAAACACAACTATTAGCAAAGGGCGGACCCTGTATCAAAACTAAAACAGGAAATCTCATTGCAGCACTGGAGGAACTATTTGAAGGTTAGGGAAGCAGAGCTGCTCTCAAGGTAAACAATATTGAAATTTCATCGCACGATCTTCAGCCACGTGTTTCAGTTCGGCCCTGTTAAAAATATAGAAGAACGTTGCTCAATCCAACAAATTTAATAAGTTATTTTCCAATTCATATAAACGTTGCTCAATCCAACTACGACTACAAGCATAAGTCCTTAGTGCAGTTCATGTACAGAAGCACTTGATCCAACAAATTAAGCACGCATGTCCTTAATTTTGTTTATGTACAGAAGCACTTGATTATCTAGTATATTCATTATATAGAGCTACTAATCATAAGCTTAACTATAATAACTAAAATTAGATCGGTAGAATGGCATAACTGAACCAATGAATATACTAGATGCTCCAGAAGTATTAACAAAGATTACCTCTTTTCCTTTTAAGCTCTTCATCAAGCTCCTCTTTCCACTTTCTCTGTGATGCGGGGCAAATGGCGGCAAGGATTGAAGAAACAATGGAGCGTCGTAAAGGTTCGATTCGGTTTTCAATGTAACTTTTGCGTTCGGAGTCAAGAAATTGCAATTTCGTATTTTTTTCATGTTTTCCGATTTATTTCTAATTTCGGAAATTAGTTCCGAAATTTCCATTTTCTTGTTATTTTCGCTTTTTTCCTTTTAGTATTTAAAGACCTTATGTTCGGATATTTTATTCATTCAATCATAATATTATTTTGGAGATTATTTTCTCTTTGGTGGATTCCAGAACCAAAACCTAGGGTTTGTGTTTGCAGACCTTAATTGTTCTTCAAGATTTGTGCTTGCGAATTTCTTTGATTTTCTGACTGCGTCATAAGGCCAAGTTAGAACTAGTACTCAGATACACACATTCATCGGAAGACAGAAACAACTAATACTTACCAAATGCTTCATCTCCTCCTTTTTAACAACTCTCGAAACCTAGAATCCAAGCAATTCCAAAGCCTCTCCTCTTTCTTGAGCAAAGTAACTCCAAACCTGTGTTTTGAAATTCTAAACAAAACAGAGCAACCTCTCAATCAAGGATTGAGGATGCTCAACAAATGAAATCCTATACCCCTATTTATACTAGAAACTGAGGTCGGTTTCACCCCAATCCTATGGTGAATTCCATTTAATTTTCCTCAAATCCGCCGCTATTTTTACTGTACCTCTTTACATATGTGATTCTACCTTCTTCTCTTTTCTTCCTATAGTGACACCTCACCTCTGCTTCATCATCCATGAACCGCCTACAATTCTTCATAACTTTCTCGGCCTTACCTCTTCTTCTTTCTTTTTCCTTCTCCTTTGCTTTCCATTTTTTTTCTCTTTTCATTTTTTTTTCTGCGTTTTTGTTTCCAAGGTTTAATTTCTTTTGTGATTTTCTTTCCAACTCATTCTTGGGCTGAGTTTATTATACAGCCCAATTGAGTTCTTTTAATTAGAAGGCTGAATGGCCTTTCTTCGTTCTTTCCTTATGTTTTTCTTTCTTAATTAATTTACCATTTACTTTCTTTAATCATTTTACACTTTATTATTATTTCATTTTTAAAAAAATCGTTTTAATATTATTCAAAAATATTTATGATACTTTTTATAACCTGCAAACTCCGTATAACTTAAAAATTAACATCACGTTATATTATAATATCACATTCTTGTTTGATACAATATGTATTGTTCTACTTGCTTCTAAGACGGGGGGGTCTCACAGAGTGATTCAAATTTAGGAATTTGCATCAAAGACAATCTAATTATTGGCAACAACGAGCCAACATCTCCTAGATCAAATTTGGAGAAAAGAACACTTCCTTTTAACACGAGTGGGCTACGAAAAGAAGAAATACAAACACAATTCAAGGGATTTTTGATAAGGAGTGACGATGGATCACAAGCCAGGATCATATTTTTCACTTAATCTCTAATTACATCAATACACTCTTCCTAGACCTGAGTGATACCCGCTGATGCAACCTGGATAGACACTAAAACAAGGATTACTTGCAAATAAACCCACGAAGACTTCATCAAGGGCAAAATTCACGAGAATCATATTGTGAATAGTTAGCTGCCCATAACCTTCCGTTAGTTAGCTAGTTGTTCTTGAGCTTTAACCAAGTTAATCAGAAAATTTCTCCCAAAATTCTTTCCTTCACTTTTCATTTCCTGTGTTTTGCTCCGAACTTTTGAGCTTGGATTTGTTTAATATATTAAAAGATAGTAAAGCTCAAACCTCTGCGTATTTTATTTTTAAAAAATTAAAGAAATTTTGAAAAAATTGAATGGAGGGAAAGAAATTAGTACAATTCAATTTTGATAAAAGTGGTAATGTTTTAGACTGAATGTGCCAGTTGCCTCCACCACACTAACCCAATGCATGTTTCAACCCCGACAACAGTGGTCACCATCCCGCTTTAAATGCAGCCGGCAGATACCAACAA
Source organism: Rubia tinctorum (assembly GCA_032355605.1). Taxonomy (NCBI): domain Eukaryota; kingdom Viridiplantae; phylum Streptophyta; class Magnoliopsida; order Gentianales; family Rubiaceae; genus Rubia; species Rubia tinctorum. Next base: position 6,327 of record JAULKM010143307.1, on the reverse strand, counting down.
TGAATTCACCAAATCATTCAGAAAATCGATACATACACATAATGGCGATTCACGAGGATTACATGGAACGTTCATTTGTACTCTCTCCTCTTGTTCACCTTCTCTTCCGCCAAAATGGCCGACCCCTTCACGGCGGCGACAGAGGCTTGTCGCGCCCGGCGAGAAAAGAGCAGGAATGTCTCGTGCTTTTCGCCATGGAGCTGGTTCCGTAAGAGAGCATCCGGGGGACGGATGAACTTGGATGAGCAGTGCGGTGAAGACGCAGAAGATGGTCGAATCGAAATCGGATGCTTCAATCCCGAATCATCGTCGTCAAACTCTGTTTTGGAGGCGTCTGCAGGTAATTTGTACTGCGAACCTTTGTAAATAACAGTATGTGCTAAAATGTTGGTTGGAAATAGTGAACAAATGGCTTGAAAGATATGAGATGATACGAGTCTCCTGCATTTGTATTCGGTTGTCGTGATCTTTATTATCGTGCTTGGTATCGCTTCTTACGAGTGAAATTCGGTTACCACAGAGTTTTGTTTTACGCCAACAATGACATCATTTTACAAGTGATATTACTATAATAATGAGGTGAGATGATTTTTATTTTATTTATTGCAATGACTTTTTTATAATTTTTAAAAACTTTTAAAATATATCGTAATGTATAAATAATTATAGTTTTACCCAAAAAGTTATTAAAATAAGATTTTTTAATAATTTGTTTTACCGTTTATCGGTCTAACAAAAGACTTTCTCTTTAATTAATGTTAGTATTTGATATCAATGATACAATTTTAAAAACACAAAATCTCTTTTTTTACCATTTAGTCGGTGAACATGTCCTTTTATAATTAATATAACTTATAATATAATTTTAACGATATTTTCATAATTTAAAATATTTAAAATGCATGTTAAAATATAAATAATTATAATTTGAATTAGAAAAAATATGGTACGATGAACCAAATGGAACAGAGGAGAACTTGATTCTTTTTCCATTATTGAACCAAACAGTTTGAAAATTTTCGTACCATTCATTTTCATTCTCTTCTTTTCCTTTCTTAATTACATTCTCTTCATTAAGAGATGTAGGACATTATTAATGTGGGTGGATTATTATTACAATTTCTTTATAGGGATTTTTGCACTTTCGTTGATCAGTGATAAGGAAATAAGAAATCTCTTCCCTTGTAGGGAAAGATTATAAATTGTAGTTACCTTATAAAATTAATTTCCTTATCGAATTAGTTATAAATGGTAATTTCATTATAAACTTAGAATTCTATTTCCGTTAGACTTTGGATTGTGGTAGCCCTATATATTGTAACCCTTATCATTGATGAGACGTGTCATTGATGTGATATCAATGCACCAGTAATAATGTCATTTATATTTTAACATGGTATCGGAGCCTAAAAATTCTGATACCTAAACCCTAAATAAATTCCGCTGTTGTCTTCCGTCTGAGCCGTCGCCGCCGCCGTCAAGCCGCGTGTTACACTATACACGTCGCCACCATCGTCGACTGCCCTGCCGGTTGCTATTTTTCCGATCGCCTCTACCACCTCAACGGTTGTCGCGATCTGTACTACTCCGATCTACTAGGGAGTGACGTTCACGCGCCACCGTCCGACTTTAAATGCCACTGTGCCTCTACCTACCCGATTTTCCGATTTCACATCTGACAGTCACCACAGCTTCTTCTCCAAATGCCGTGAACGTTTGCTATCCGTGCCTACCCGGATTCGCCGTGCGTGTTTTTCACGTGCCGCTCGTACCCCGCGCGTAGTCGCGTCTACAGCACACGCGCCGCCGCGTCCTACCTATCATACCGCCGATCATGTGTGTCACTGATATGCACCAATGACTACTCTTGGTTCCAGTTCCGATGCTGCTGAGCAAGCCCGCATCGCTGTTGAATTTTTTTTAATGATTAGCAATTTCATAATCTTATTCGTAAGTTGGCCATTCTTGATCATCATGCTCCAACTTGAGGGAGGGTGATAAGGAAATAAGAAATCTCTTCCCTTGTAGGGAAAGGTTATAGATGGTAGTTACCTTATAGAATTAGCTTTCTTATAGAATTAGTTATAGATGATAATTTCCTTATAGACTTAGAGCATGTGCAATGGTGGTCTCTTAATTTTAAGAGACCGCTCTAGAGACCGAAAATATCCACAATGGTGGTCTCTAGAGTCTTATTAAAAGATCACTCATTGGTCTCTTTCTAAGAGACCACTTGTGACCCACATTTTGTCCTCTTTTGTCATCTGTTAGTAATAATTGGTTAAACTAGATCAATATTTCGGTGTTCTATTTGTAATAATTGGTCAGACAAGATCAATATTTCAATTTTCAAATTGTAAAAATTGGTCGGTTTAAATCAATATTTTATTATTTAAGTATTTTATGTAATTTTTCTAGTAGTTATAATTTGTTTATTAATGTAATATTGTTTATATAATTTTAAAAAATGCATTTCTCTTATTATTTATTTTTATTTTAAAATTTTAAAATAATTTCTTTAAAAAATTGAAATTAAATTTATTTTTTAAAAACAAAGGTCGATATATACAAGAACGAAACAAACGAATTATTTAGTAATTTTTGAAGAAAACAAAATTCAATTTTAAATATTATAATGTATTATTAAATTTTGCATTCAAATTTTTTTGGGTGGACAAATTTATTTAAATTAAATTTTAATGGTAAAATTAATGAGTTAGATAAAGAAAATCAAGTGAGGTCCATGAATAGTAGATAGTGGTCTATTACCACTGTGGAGGAAAAAGATAGTGGCCTCTTAAGCAATTTCTTAGAGTAAGGTGGAAGAGAGAGATTAAGAAAAATAATATATTTAATTGGTAAAATACCACTAGCGATTTCTACCATTGAACATGGCCTTACACTTGAAAAGAGAGGGGAGCACAATGAATGATAACCCCTTTCTATCCACATTTGCACGATCAATAATACCGGTGCATGTGAGGGGCGTGTTTGAGAGTTCCACATTGGTGGTTTACTAAGTATTTGTTTAGTAAATAAGATCATAAGTCACCTCTACATAGTACCAATTGATTTTATTATAAAATCCCATGATTCTTATAAAGACAAGTATGAATGCAAATGTGAAAAAATATATAAAAATAATAATACTCCATAACTTAGTATGTAATGAGTATAAAAAACACATTTAAAATATTTAAATTTAGTACTATGTAATTTAACAAATGGAGTGTATAGGGGTGACAAAATAGACCTGTAACCCGTGGGTCAAGCCGGTTATCTATTTTCAAACCTAGTTGGGTATGGATAAAATGAGTAATGAGTTAAATGGGTAATGGGTAATGGGTAATGGGTCAAATTGGTATTCGAAAAATATGGATCGGGCTGGTTGGATTTGTGGGTTGACCGCGGGTTTACCCATATGGGTTGAAACCCGCGGGTTTACCCAGATTTGTATATAAACCCATATGAGTCAATATATGGGTTGAAATCTGCGGGTTTACCCATACGGGTTGGTATATAAACCTGTATGGGTTGAAACCCACGGGTTTAACCCATATGGTTTGGTATATAAACTCATAAGGGTTTATATATGGGATGAAACTCACAGGTTTATCCACTTTTGACCCATAAGTTAAACAATTTTTTACCCGCGGATTGAGTGGGTTGAAACCCAATTCATTTGTGACTCAGCCTATTTTTGACCCATCATAAAATGGGTTAAAATGAGTCATACTCATATTTTTTAATAACCCATATTCGACCCGACCCATATTCGACCCGACCGTCTATTTGCCACCCCTAGCCGTGTACGTATAAGTTAAAAATTACAATGATCTGTTCATAACTTATGAATATACCACATGTCAAAATACATACTCATAATTTATTATAGTTATTTCGCTATCTTAAATTTGACATACTTTTTAATTAAAAATTTTATTAAAATTTTTCACAATTATATTAATTTTTTTATTTTTTTACTTTTCACGTCCAATTTTGTACGTACAATTTAATTTATCTGAAAATTACCAGTTAGAACTAATATGCCAAACTCAGAAATAATAAATTATGACTAGGATTAGGTATAGGATAACAGATATTGATATATATTTTAGTATATATTTTTCAGAACATTACACATATTTAAGCATTTAGTTTATTACATGAGATATTGTGATAAGGATACGCCTACGTGCGACACGAAATAACATTGATATCCTTTGAGTGACGGATTGGGTCATTTTCATACTGTTTCCCGGTTTAGTACTCTTCTGGAAACACCAACTGAAAGGTCATTAGTTTTTTTAAAAAACTGAAAGGTCATTAATATTTCTAGAAGTAAACCTTATCTTCTTTGAAGTAAAACTAAACCTAATCATGCTTTGTACGTTGAAATACCTTTATATAACAAAAATTGAAAATAAAACACGAGATACATATTCATAAACTCTTATTTTAGTCGGTCTCAACTTTATTCTAGGATTTAATGTGCAATTATTATAAATTTTATTTGGGATGAATTTTTTAAAGTATGATAATAAATTTAAGGACCTACGGTGCAATTATCAAAATATTATATATATATATATATGTATATATATCACAGAATTTTCATTTCCTCCCTCCTTCTTCGATCAATAGTTACCGCCACCGCGCTTCTTCAGGGTAACTGCATGTGATTCTTCATATTCCACCTGCGATTCTTCTTCCGTCGACTACGCCACCACTTTGCAACCGCTCCCGATCGGAAACCTCCGCTATGCATCTGCCATCACGCTTCTTCCTCTTTTTCTGCGGTGCGATCAATGAGATGGCGGAGCTTCTGCGGCGCAGCACGTCGGAGAAGTGATGGCGGCGCATCCATAGAGAGGTTGCGGCGGAGGGAGGCGACGATGACAACCCTAGGGTTTGCAGAAGGCGACGGCGATACGAGGTGAGACGACTCACATAAACGGTGAGGCGACGAACGCTACGGTATTCCTTCAGGTGCGTGAGATTCACATGCCACGGTGAGGAAGAAGCTTGCGTGTGTTAACACGCGTGGACGACAACGACAGTGGCAATAGGGACGACGAACGGCGGTGGCAGCGACTACGAAAGACAGTGGCAGCGGATGGAGGTGGAAGCGGACATAGGTAGTGAGGCGGACGACTGAACTTTTTCTCACGAGAGGTGAGGTTTAATATTGTGTGTTACTTGTTTCAAAGACTTGATGAGCTTTAATATTTACTTGACTGAGCTTATTATCAACAAGTATTGTTTGGTTTAGTGAGTATTGTGAGCCCCCGACCTTAATGAAATTTGTACGTATGTAATAACTAGACTTAACTAGAAATTATATTCTCTTGTCTACTTTTTCGACTATTTCAGGATATAATTTAAAACCCCACGAGAAATTTTAAAATAAAATAAAATGAAATGAGATAAATAAATAAATAAATAACATCAGGGATGATAAAATATTGACTTATTTATAAAATTCTTTGAGAAATAAGAAATGAATAATAGTACGTCAAATTAGGAAGAAAGTGAGCGCATTTAAAAGAATAATAATAAGAAGTCACTAAGAAATAATGAATTGAGTCGTTAGTTAAATAGCTGTAGTTTTAGGATTCAGTAATAAAGTCACGTAATATTTGAATTACAATTGAAATTAAAATGTTAACAAATTTCAAACTATTAATCAAATATACATATATATATATATATATTATTGTCGAAATTCGGTAATAAAACCTCATAACATTGAAGTTACAATTGAAACTGAAATATTGACAATTTTTCATTTATTTAAAGAGAGAAAAAAAACTAATAATAAATAAGAAAAAATAAGAAAAATATATAATATATAGATACATTATAATTATAAATAAAAATAAAAATAAAATAATATAATATAGGGCAAAAGGGGTGGGCGGTCAAACCCACCCCAAGGTGTCAAGAGACACCATGATGAATTTGTACATGGCTTGCAGCCATTTGCTTTGCTGGAAGTGTAAAAGCTTGAAAACATTAGCCATTTGCTTTGCTGGACGTGTAAAAGCTTGGAAACATTGAACCGTGTGCATGGGCAAGTCGGTTAGGAGAGTCGTCCAAGGGTTATAAATACCGGGGGGATTGATTCTTCGAACTTTGTTCCGAAGAAATCTCTCATTTCTTTCTTACAAGTAATATATACTAGCGGGATTGCACCGCGCGTTGCGCGGTGTTTGTGGTATACATTTTTGTAATATATTTTTTTGATAATTCTTTAAATGTTGTATAATATTTATTGCGATGCTCACATTTTTATATATTTCATTGATGACTCTTAATGTATTGTGT
>JAULKM010143296.1:0-18039 GCA_032355605.1 Rubia tinctorum | reverse complement strand
TATGAATTAGCTGAGTAATTTTTGTGGTACAACTTTTGATGAAAAGGGATTATGGAGTGTATTTTGAGGTTATTTAGTAGCAGATGTTTGCGTTTTGCTCGATTTGTAGGAAATGCTAGGATTGATTTATTTTTGCCTATTTCGTTATGGAATCTTTAGCACATGTCGGAGTCTAAAACAAATACTACAGTATATTTTCGTTAAAAATATTGGCGTGTCATTTATGCTGAGAATGTTTTTCTTTATTTATGTTATATTTAATTATTATTATCAAATAAAAATATTGATTCTTATGGTCACCATTGTCTGAATGTTACGACCAAATTTTAGTCGCCAATAATTCTTTGGTGACTAGAAGTTAATGGTCATCATTTTTGTAATGACTATAAATTATTGGTCATCATTTGTTAAAATGACTAAAAATTACTAGTCATTAAATATTTTAGTGACTAAATATTTTTGTCACTGAATGTTCTTTTGACGAAATATTTTGGGTCATTAATGCAACAATCAGTGACCATTTTTTTATTGGTGACTATTTTATTGACGAATACATTTCGTCACTAATATTTATGAAAAAATTTACTTGGTCATTAAACCAGTCACCGTGACCAACTGGAAAAAGTCGTCACCGGGACTTTTTGTGACAGAGATAATGTGACCAATCACTGACAAACCAATTTTGGTCACCAAAAGTCATTAGTAGCAAATTTATAATATTTAATTACCAGAATCAGTCTGTCACTAAAAGCCTGTTTTCTTGTAGTGAAGTTGGGAGAGGTCGAAATGCAAAATTGTGGATACCCAATTATCTAAATCACATTGTCACAGTCATGTTGTTTTGATTTAGGCATCAACGAACCAGGATATTCGTCCTTCATTTTTATTAGTATTCCATTAATACCCTTACAATGAGCGTTATTTGAATGATAAATTCTAGCGCATAGAATCACACAAAATTACATATTCTTATTCTTTTTTTTGAAGTAAAAAGAAATGAAACCCATCCATCATTTTTTAAAGTGGAAGTACGTGGCCTAGAGTAAATTGTAGATGATTACTTATAAGTATGCAAGGGTTAATCGGAAGATTTTGTGGAAGGCTCTGTGGGATCATGCTAGTTTCTTTATCACTCTCAAGGACTATAAGTTCGACTGGGGATGACAAAGGTCCCTTTCGGGATGATTGGAATCAATTTTGGGACTATTGGTGTACTTTTTAATTTTTGTACTTAGATCCCTCCAACAAAGTGGGAGAAGTCAAGATGCAGAATTGGAGATACCCTTATCTAATTCACCAAGTCACGACCATTCGATTTGGTCATGCACGGGTCAATGGAATGGGCCCAAAACACTAGGACATAGTGTAGAGTACATTGTAGATGATTACTTATAAGTATATATGGGTCATTTGAAAGAACTTGTGGAAGTCTATGTGGAATAAGAACAGTTTCTTTATTACCCTCGGTAATTAAAAGTTCGACCATGGATGACAAAGTTTCTTTTCGGGACGATCGTAATCTAGTTTGGGACAACCGGTGAACTTTTTAATTTTTGTACTTAGGTCCCTCCAAGAAAGTGGGAGAAGTCAAAATTCAAAATTGAAGATATGATTTAGTTATTCACATTTTCAGGACAATGTTGTTCCGATTTGGGTATAAACAGGTCGACGGAAGGGGCCGCAATCTTAACAAGGAGTATTTTATGACACTTTTCAAAAAATTAGAATGTGGCTCTTATGTACGACGTCGCAAGTGTGTCGCATAAATGAAACTCAAATCGACCCCCTACTGACGTTGGTTGACCTAATATTCCTGCAGGAATCGAAAATTTGAACCAAACACTACAAGAAAAATACCTTTAGCAACGGACTGATTCTGATCACTAAATGTCATAAATTCATCACTGATGACTTTTGGTGAGCAAAATCGGGTTGTCATGGATTGGTCACATTATCTCGGTAAAAAAAAGTCTCATTGATGACTTTTTCCCATTGGTCACAACGATTGGTTTTAATGACCAAGTATTTTTTGTCATAAATATTAGTGACGAAATTTATTCGTCAATAAAATAGTCACCAATAAACCAGAAATAGTCACTAATTTGTTGCATTGATAATTGAAAAAAAATTTTGTCAAAAGAAGTTTCAGTGACAAAAATGATTTAGTCACTAAAATATTTAATGACCCGAATCTTTTAGTCGCTATAACATCCGATGACCAATAATTTGTAGTCACTGCATAAATGATGATCAAAAACTTCTAGTCACTAAAGAATTGATGACAAATAATGTTTAGTCACTAAAATTTGATGACAAATAATATCAGTCACTGAATGGGTCACTAAAGTTAATTTCTGTCCAATCTCTTTAAACTATTTAGTGACGAAAAAAGTTATCAAATTTTTTTATTAAAAAAATGGTCACCGACTGTGACAGCCAATGGCCAAATTTTACGACTGAAATTTGATAAACAAATTTAGACGATGACGACTATATTGAGAATCAATATTTTATTCAATAATAAATAATAAATAAATAAATAGAACATAAATAAAGAATCTAAATTTTAACATAAATGGCACACCAATATTTTTGGCTAAAGTCATAATATTTGATTCATTTAATACTAACTAGGACTCTACATCCCATTCCATCAAGATTGCTGAATAGTTGCTATTAAATTTGAGAAAAATAGGGAGGAGTTTATTCTTCTTCTTGGTTATAGCAAGTAATCTTAGTCATAGAAAGTAATCAGTTGCTGTTTATTTCATGGCTGAGGCTTCTCATGCTTGTGGTAGTATATGAAACTTCTACCATGTTTCAACTGATCACAATGGACAAGATCGGACACTGTAACTTACTTCCCGACAATGTAACTCGCTATCACAAACAACAACAAGGTTGATGCAGCAGTACATAGTCCAGCTGTAAAACCATCAGATGAACTTTGGTTTCATCTTAGACAAATGCAACAAACAATCAAACAATAATATTTTCACCAAGAACCTTAATAACTCCAAAACTCAATACCACATACAAGAAGTAATTAAAAATCTTGTTTCCCTAATCTCTGAAACAAATGTTTCATATTAATACTTACGCATAACAAAATATATAATTAACAATATCCATATCCCACTTAAGAGTACTGTACGAATAATGAAAATCTCGTTAAGGGAAAAGAGCACAATTAGCATTGAAACAATGTTTTTTGATGCTCAACTTACCATCCCTACTAAAATGAGAATTGCTCCATTAACTTAACCAATCTTTTCACACAAAGCTTAAGATTTATTCCATGTTCTTTTAAATATTTATTAGGTTTCGTATGTATAGCAAACAAATAGTCTCTTCTTTCTCTCTTCATTCCTCATTCGATAAGAACTTCACTATTGTCCATATAGTATGATATCACGGACGAACCTAAATTATTATTGCAAGAAATTAAAATTCTCTATAAATAAGCAGAGATATAATACTCGTAACAGATAAACAATTCAATAAATAACTGCCAAGACACCGCATATAGACCCTACAACCCTAACACTACCAGGCTGCTCTAAAAATATCAACATGATCATTGCTTCGGACAAAATAAATACAAGTAGAACTTACATCTTATAATAACCTACTGATACAACACAAGAAAAGTCCAAATCTTTCCCCATATCAAACCGAGAAATCACAAACATGGACATACATGTTCAAATAACATCTATAATCAAATAAACACAACAATCCATCATTCAACATGCCATCAGAGTTTTGCATTGAATTTTCCTCATATTCAATCGCATCTACTAAACCTAATATATATTTAAAAGCATATTAATGCACAGATTGGAATAAGATCGGAGATACTCACCATTGCTTATTCGAACGACATCAGTGTTGAACGGTGGCGTCGAACGGCGTGGTGTTCTGGTCGTCGGTGTCATCGAACGGCGGAGGCATCGAACGGCGGTGGCGTCAAATGGCGGTCGCTTAGCTTGGCAGAGGTGGTGTCGCTTGATAGAGGTATCATCGAATTTGTGAACGGTGGCATCGATTTGGCAGCGGTGGCATCGGGTTGCAGCGGTGGCATCGGGTTGCAGCGGTGCAGTCAGATTGCGGCAGTTCCATCGATTTCTACGCGATGGTATCGATGGAGTGGAAGGTGAATAAGATAGAACGGTGGCGTCGAAGTCCATAAGGTGTAGGCGGTGGCGTCGAACATCGAGAAGGTGGAGGTGTTAGGTGGATGTGGTGGCGTCGAAGTGTTGCTGCCGGAGAAGAACGAAAAAGAAAAGGAAGGATGTCTGATTAGGGTTTGGCTATTTATAAGGGTAAGGTTTGGGTAACAGGGCTGAATTGTATATGGGCTGAAATAATTAAAACCCATAAGTTTGTATTTACAAATTAAAGTCTTAAAAAATTAAATCATGCATTAACATTTCATTTTATAAGTTCAATTTTTGAAAATTCATGTCAGTTAAATAAATTGTGTTAGTAATTATTATGACTATATGAAATATGAAATATTTCATTAGGGTTTATACATGAAAAGTCAAGTAAAAGTTGACCGTTCATTAGTTAAGGTCACACATTTTATTTTGTATTTATTTATGGAAAGTCAAGTAAGGGTTTATAGATGGTTAGTTAAAGTCAAATTATTTCATTAGTGTTCATGTACGGAAAGTCTAGTAAGAGTTCATTGTTCACTGTTCACTCGTCAATGTCAAAACATTTTATTAGCGTTCATATATGGAAATTCAAATAAGCGTTGACCGCTCATTAGTTAAGGACAAATCATTTTATTAGCGTTCATATATGGAAAGTAAATTAAGGGTTGACCATTAATTAGTTAAGGTCAAACATTTTCATTATTGTTTATGTATGGAAAGTCAAGTAAGGGTTGACAGTTGATTAGTTAAGTTATAACCATTTCATTAGTGTTTATGTAAAGAATGTCAAGGAAGGGTTGATCGATGATTCCTCAAGGTCAACCTTTTCATTAGTGTTCATATATACAAAGTCAAAAGGATTGCCATTGATTAATTAAGATCAAATCTAAATTATTAGTATTTATTTATGCAAAGTAAAGTAAGGGTCAACGGTCAACCTTACCATTCGTCGACGGTCAACCTTACCATTTGTTGAATAGTTAGAGTCAACTTATTTATTAGTGTTCATTTATGAAAAGTAGTAAAGGTTGACCATTGATTAGTTAAAGTCAACTTATTTATTAGTGTTTATATAGAAAGTCAAGTAAGGTAAACCGTGCTCCATTGCTCAAAACATACATGATTTTTTTGTTATTCGTGCCTAAATATATAAATTTTAAAATTTTAAAAATTAGTTAAAAGTGCTAGTACATGTTCTAGAGAACTTAGAAATGGTTACTTAGAAGTAAGAAATAGAAATCAGAAAGGATTACAGATATGTTCTTGTGCCCGATTATTGATAAGTATTTCGTTACGTATTTGGAAAATATAGTGGGGGTATATATGGTAGCATTACGTTCGAGCGGATTTCAATCTGAGGTTACAAGTAAAGTTTTAACTTTTTGCACATAGATTCCTCCAAGAAAGTAGGAATTATCGAATCACGAAATTGGTCACACTAAAATTTAATTCAATAGTATACGATTTCAACTTTGCAATTTGGGCATGTATGGGTGAACAGAAGGGTTTCGAAAGTCAATAGTGATTACTTTTATACTGTCTTGGAAAATCACACTATGGTCCAAAATTTTGTTACCCGATTATCCATTACTCCAAAATACATATTTTTTTGTTATTATTGCCTAAATATATAAATATTAAATAAAAAAAAATTTGGTGAAATTTTTGAAAGCGCTAGAACATGTTCAAGAGTAACTTAGACTTGATTGCTTAGAAGTAAGAAAGAGAAATTGGAAAGGATTGCAAATATGTTATTTGGCCTAATTCTTGATAAATATTCTATTACAGGCTTGGAAAATATAGTGGGGTGAATAGGGTAGCATTATGTTCGAGCGAATTTCAATTTGGAGTTAAGAGTAAAGTTTTTACTTTTTGAACTTAGCTCCCTCCAAGAAATTTGGAATTGTCGAATCACAAAGTTAGTGACACTAAAATGCAATTAAATAATATATGATTGAGAATTTTCTGTTTGGGCATGCATGGGTGAACAGAAGGGTCTCGAAAATCAACAGTGATTACTTCTATATTGTCTTGGAAAATGACACTATGGCCCAAAGAATTTGTTACCCGATTATCAATTACTCCAAAATACATGATTTTTGTTATTCTTAACTGAATATATAAAAATTAAATAAGCAATTTTTTGATGAAATTATGGAAAGCGCCGGTACATGTTCAAGAGTAACTTAAACTTAGTTATGTAAAAGTAAGAAAGAGAAATCGGAAAGGGTTGCGGATATGTTTTTATGCTTGATTGTTCATAAATATCCTGCTACGAACTTGGAAATATAGTGGGGGTGTATAGGGTAGCATCACATTCGAGCGGATTGCAATTTGGAATTACGAGTAAAGTTTTTACTTTTTGCATTTAGGTCCCTCCAAGAAAGTTGGAATTGTTGAATCATGAAATTGGCAACATTAAAATGAAATTCAATAATATAAGATTGCGACTTTGTGATTTGGGCATGCATTGGTGAACAGAATGGCCTCAAAAGTCAACAGTGATTACTTTTATACAGTTTTGGAAAATTGCAATATGGCCCAAAACTTTGTTACCCAATTATTCATTACTTCCAAATACATGATTTTTGTCATTCTTTCCTAAATATTTAAATATTAAATAAATGATTTTTTGGTAAACTTTTGGAAAGCGCCAGTACATGTGTTAGAGTAACTCATTTCATAAACCTATTTTCCAAACTTTTTTTCCTATTCTATCTTGTAAATGTTAGAAAATTTTCTATTATATTGAGTACCGGTAGGATTACCGATGCCATTCGTCAATACACCAATGCCTATAAAATTATAACCCAGTTGCGTGATGCTGCCTCAAAGCATTTTTTAAAATTGTAAATTAAATTGACTCCTAGCACCGAATGTTACAACCTATACCAGTGCTAGCTATTTCTCACCATAATTTTACCTGTAAAATTTACTATTCCAGTCATATGCACCGGTATTAGCACCAATATATCTCATTTACCCAAAATCGGTGCTGGAAAATATTTCATTCAAACATTTTTTTTCTGCAAAGACATCGGTATCTAGCATTGGGTACCAACACTTACCTTAAATTCTATTTTGGTACCTTTTGCACCCCCAAACAACATGCATTTTTCAAAGGCATAAAAATATGGTGATAATATTTCCCGCCAAAAGTTTGGTGAGTGACCATAACTTGGTCACTAAATACTAATTTGTAGACCATTTTATATTTCGTCATCTCCACTGGTCACCATGAATAACCAAATTACTCAATTCTTATACCCAACACCTTTCCGTGACCAATTTCTTGACCACGATTTTCACTTGGTCACTAAAAGTTTATTGGTAACCGAAAAATAGTGATGAAAATATGTAGGTCACAAATACAATTATCAGTGACCAAATAATTTGTAGTCACCGGAATTCGGTCATGAAAGCCCTATTTTCTTGTAGTGAAAGTTTCCCCCAAAATCTTTTTCATGTCAATAATATTCAGCACCAACACCCATATCCCATCTCCAAGACACTTCCTCCAAACCGAACTCCACACCATCCTTTCTATTCCCACCATTACAACCTTTAAAGAGTTCAATCAAATTGCTTCTCTCAAATATCAACAATTATCCGAGGATGGAGCATCTCCAAGTTCAAAATAATTGAGGTAGTTTCCCATCCATTCCATGTTCATTTAGCAATTTTATTACCATACCTTCTATTTGTTTTTTTCTCATTGATCAATGATTGAATATTTCATGAAGTATGATGATTTTGTTACATGTTATATGATGTATATTTTTTATGTTACATAGATAATGCCATGTTTTTAAGGAGTGAGAAAAAAGGATTAGATTAGGGCTAGTTGTTGAAAATAATTACATCTTCGTATGAACACAGGTTGAATGTGCGACGTCGATCACAGTTAATCATCCCATACGATGTGGAACCAAACGGTTACCGACATGGCATAGGCTAGGAAATGATTGATATATCTATGAATGTCCGACGTCGCTCGTCAGTCGGACTTTGCGACTTCGGTCTCTTATGCATGAAACGTCGCTTTATAGAAGATTAGGTAATTTTTCCATGTTGAGATTAATGTTTTCTGAGTATGACTATATTATGTTTATTTGATTTAGACATAAAATTTGTTTCCTATGTATTGGTTGTAATAGGACAAAGAGAGTTATAGATGGACTTTCAACATGTAGATGGATGTACCTGTCATTTGCCTAGTCTCCCTAACAGTGTTAATTCCGTACAACGTAAACAATGGAGGTTCAATACAATCAATGTTTCAATTTAATATCAACCTTATGTATTTTAATATATTCTAACATGTATTGGTAATATACGTTCAAGTTATGTAGGTTTTTTAACATGTCATTCTTTCCCACATTAATTGAACAACAATCGATTGTTGTATGATGTTTAACCATTTCACGAGTTATGTAATATTAAATAACATGTAAGTCTATTGACAAACGATTATTTGTGTTATCAAATATTGAATATAAATATTGTACGAGAACCGATGTCTCCATGATTAATCTGCGACGTCGCACAAACCGGTGAAGAAATAACACCTCAGGGCCGGCCATAGTGGTTGGATTTGAGTGGGTGTTCTATAAGGAAAGGAGAAGTTTTACCGTGGAATTGTTTTATAGGTACTACAACATTGACAAGGTGGATGTTGGTGAGTCATTGGTTACTTTTAAACCTGCAACACCAAAGTTGATTTCGTGTAGGTGATTCCTATAAACTCTAGCGATTAGAAGGATAATTTTGTGTACGTTAAGTATCTTGTCAATGATTTGATGTTTTATGTAATGATAACATTCCTGGTAGTAGTGAATTAAAATGGAAGAAAATTATGAACTATATGTGGGAATTGATCGCTCATGCGATGGAGGTGGGAAAACCCAGGGGTAAGCAAGATATGATTCTCTTCTTGATTATAAAGACCGATGGTTTGTTAAAACATGACTTACTACTGTGTGTTACAATTGTTTATAGTTTTGAAGTTTTACAATCTGTTAGAACTAACCTCCAAGTGTGTCACGTGATCATTGTGAGGTCAGCGACATAAAGGTTGTTACTTCCTGCATGTGTCCTCATTGGATGGAGACGTAGATGAAAGTGTTGGTGCCACGAAGAGCAAGGATCCGTTGAAGGTGATGAGGTCCACTGAATTGTGTACACATGTGCAGCATGCTTAACTAAACCTGAGTTCACACAAAAGATACACGCAACATTTATTCAAACTTATATAGGTTCATGTTCAGGTTCAGTATGCATAATTTAGGTTCATAGTTATGGTTTTAAGACAAATAATGTTACCTTTTTTTATGTTATCCAGTTAGTTGTCATAAGTTACTGAATTTGAATGAGAAACAAATTCACAGTTTATATTAATAAGTACTAGTTGTAAGAAAATTAGTACTACTTCTAATGTACTTTAGCTAGTTGTGCGTATAAAACCAGTGACGTTACATGAAACAAATGCATGGTTTAAACTTACAAGTTCTAATAGTAAAGAAACTATTACTGCTTCTAATCTAAGTAGAATGTAGACTTACTCGTTTCTCGGTCATTTCTTTGAAGAGTTCAAAGAAGTGAGTGAATGTGGGTTTTTTGTTAGCATTGAAGGATATGGCGTTTTTGGTGCTTTCAATTCTCTCAAATGATAGAATTCTCATGGAGAAGATATATTTGTTGAATGATGTGCGTATTTCTCACGGATATTGTACAACTGTTGAAATCATGAATGATTTTCCAGCTTGTAGGTTGGAATCATTGTATTCCATTTCTCTTTGGATCAAATGGATCGACACATTTTTTTTCATAAAGTAGTTAAGGCTTCTTTGAAGTATTCATCTTTCTTCAATTTTTTTTGTAATGTTGGTTTGCATTTTTTTAATGTGCCAAATACACAACCTGTGTTTTGTGTTCTTAAAGACTTGAAATTCGGGGGAAAAGGATGGTTACAATCATTTTTATAGAAAACTAATTATTATTTTAAAAGTATTTAATTATGTTCATAAACTTACATATGCTATGGGTAAGATAAATAATGCAGTGTCTAACTACCCTGTTGTCAGTGTTCAGTTTTCCAACAAAAATTCTGTAAATAAATAATCATATGCATAAGCTAATATATCATGTTTTATTCTAACTTATGCATTCGGTAATTAATAAATTACAAGGATTTTAATTTTATTTGGTACCGCTTGTATTGCTCTGCCTATTGCATGATTCTGATATGTGAATATTGTGATAGGTTCCTTCCCTTCCATGGACTTCTTGAATGTGTTCAAAAGTTATACAGAGTGTCAGCCAACTCATTTTCTATAAAAATACAAGCAAACATCGTGATTTTCCAATGATTGTTGATCTCAACTATTGGTGCACATATCTATTTGTACTTGTTTGTTCAGTAGGTAGTCTCAAATATGGTGACATCTCCATATAGTTTGTAGTCTTTTAGCATAACTGAATCTCTCTAAAACATCGCAGATAGTCTCCGCTCTTTGTCAAATTTGACCTTGAAGAAAAAATATTTTCTTTGCCATTTATTTCTAAAAATGTGTTTACAACTTCCCGAGCATCTCCACTTTCAGT
Organism: Rubia tinctorum; assembly: GCA_032355605.1. Classification (NCBI taxonomy): domain Eukaryota; kingdom Viridiplantae; phylum Streptophyta; class Magnoliopsida; order Gentianales; family Rubiaceae; genus Rubia; species Rubia tinctorum. The sequence goes on along the minus strand of JAULKM010143296.1, from coordinate 7,273 downwards.
TTCTTTCATCCTAAATCAACTCACAAAGTTGAGATGATCTTTCATGGAATGCCCCAGATTTTTGTCTTCATCTTCTTTGAAAGCCATGCAACGGTAACATACAGTTGGTTTTAAACCCCACTTGTTCTATTGATACAATTGCGTTCCCTTTTCCATTCGCAATCTCCTGTTTACTCATATTCAGAAAATGCCATGATGGTCTTGTCAACTAATGGCCAATCTGTTCTTCTCCTCTTCATTTTTACTAAAGAACCCCCTTCGAGATCTATGCAAGTAATAGGGCTGACAATGTTGCCTTTGGAGCTGTTTGGTTGACCAAAACATGAGCACAAGTAGTATATACCCAGTATCTTCCCTTTACCATTTAGATGTTGAGAGTCCTTCGTGTAGTTGAAGTCCTTCGTGAAGTTGAAACTGATAGCATATGCATACATTTTATACAAAGTATGAAATGATTCTACATCAGTTTCTTTCATGCCTGAAGACTTTCCATGACATATATTTGGTTTAAATCAAGGAAATCTGCTCCCAGGTTTGAAAAAAAGTTTTAATGTAATTAGAATATGTAGTAAGGTATGAAATGCAGTCTATATGAAAATTTGAAAAACTATAAAATTTAGTGTCCAATGTTTTGTGTATTATAAGAAATACTAGTTGTCAGATAATTTATACATGTTTTAACAAAACATAAACAATTCATAACTTAACTTATACACTAACTTCTTGCAAAGTTTATAACTTATATTCACAACTTATATTCAAATGCATGGTTTGATACAACAAGTACATATTCTAAGGTAATGAATGCATAGTCTATATGAAAATTTGCAGCAACATTTAGTTCGTTTTGCAAATGTTCGCCACATGTTTTTAGCAGTTAAATTCATACATTTGCTTCTTTAGATATTTCATTCATGTCTTATTCTACACAAAAAAGGTCTTTAATTGCAATAGTTGCCTTGTTGAGTATAGTTCAGAATCATTTGATCTCTAGGAGGTGACATTTCATTCGATTTGAGCTAAATTTCATTTGAATCAAATTGAAATTCAATAGGTTGAATTGTTCCAATGCAGAGACTACATGAAGTTTCTTTGATTTTGATTTCAATTAGGTATTCAACGTTAAAGATCTGAACATCTTGCAGGATATATTGGTAATCGTAGATCATCTATTCGATCGGAAGATTGGATGTTGGAGGATTCATCGAAGCGTCACTAAACAATAGAGATCGGAATGGAGAAGAAACATAGAAGGAACAACATTTTCGAAATGGAGAATGAAAAGAATGGCGAACAAGGTAAATAATGACAAAGAAGAAGAACGAAGATCCGATTCTTTGCTGATATAACTTGACCCACGAAAAATATAACCCGACCCGACTCAATCTATTTTCCTTCTTCAATTTGTCAAATTACAATTTGGTTTCTAACATGTCTGATAATGTTTAGGCCGGAGTGGTCCAATAGGTATCAAAGAGTGTAAATGAAAGACCTACTCTCCAGGGACGCTGCCTGTCTGGCAGGGCCGTTACCTGAGAGAGAAATGAAGTAGGTATGGCACGTGGGCAATGATGGGATATCTCTAGTCCCATCAACGACCAAATTTCATACAACAAGGAAGAGTGTTAGAAATAAGGTAAGATTTTCCGAATCAGTCTACTATTCACTTAGATACTCCTCTACATGACTCTCATGGCTAACGGGATCGTCGGAGCAGGCACGACCCTGGGTGCAGCTGGCTGAAGTACTCAATGAAGCTGTACTCCCAGAAAGGGATAAAGGCATCACCCATGCCGACTCATAGCTGATCTTCATCCTCCGTGCGGAAGTAGAGGTCAATGGCCCTCTAAAAAGCACTACTCAGCATCTCAGAGGCCTTACTGTTCCGCACTATGCGGGAATAAAGGTTTAGGAAGCCCCGAGTGAAGGCCCACTCTTGAAAGTTTCTCAGTTCAACAACCTTGGCCTCAACGCGGCTCATGGAACTCTGCAGAGAGTCAGAGACACCCTTCTCTAGCTCCAGATCGTGCTCCAGCTCTGCAACACGTCAAGCCTAGGAACGCAGGGAGGATAGGCCACACTTCAACTCGGGAACCTCCGCACGCAGGCTGTCATTTTCTTCTACATGGCTCTAGCGGAGCATAGGTGCTAGGAGAAGAAAGAAAAGCAAGTAAGCACAGTAAGAATAAGGTAAGTTAGATAAAGAAAGAAACAAGGCAAACCTCAAGGACGACGGCAGTTGACCGATCGACCAGTGAGTTGGTGCTGGCGACATTTAGGGAGCGCTCACGCAGCCAGGAATTAAAGTGCGGAATAGGCAACAGCTGGGAGACTAGTTATGTTCGCGCAGAGGCATAGCGCAGGGTGCCCGGATCGGACTCCCGGGGAGAAAGACATGAGTAAACCAAGGCGAGAATGGGATGCGAGCAGACATAGCGAGACCCTGTTGGCTGGGGGACAGTGTCTCCAGCACCTCCTCCGTGGCGAGGGCGTTTGGAGGCAAGCTGAGACCTGCACCACTGTTTTCTCCCCTTCGCCGCAGCCTCCGGCGGGTCCTTTTTATAGAAGGCTTGTCATTGTGGGCGTCAGTGTCAGAGACATCTATTACCTCCACCTGCTGATCAACGATGTCAGTTGCGTCATCGGCTTGAGAAACTAGACGGCTGCTCCTAGCCCGACGTGGGAGCCTCGACCGGTTCCCAAGAAAGGCAGTTACAGGAATCTCTGCAAAAAAGAAAAAAAGAGTGAATTAAGGCCAGGAAACAATAACAGAAAGGAAAAGAAAACAACATGTAGAGTCAATAACCCGACCGAAGGTAGTTAATACCGCTCAAGTCAGAGATGCCCTCGCCGGAAGAAAGGGTGCCAGGGAAGAACGGAAAACCAACAACAGGAAGGGTGGAATCACACAATAGGTGGTCCCACCTGATGCTCACGGTTTCGAGATGAGAAATAAAGGGCTGCAAGGGAAAATTTTCAACAGCAGAAGGGTGAGAGCTCCGTCCTCTTTTCGGCCTGGAAGGATGGATGACCCTCTCCTCATTCGCAAGGCCCAAGATGAGCTCCTTGTCCAAAAAGATGAACCGCCTTTTCCACTCAACGCGAGTCAGAAGATTGGTTGACAACTTGACACCATCCTGCCTAAATTTTAAAGAAACCTAGTCCGGGAGCAGCCTGGCAGGGTGACAGAAGACGCGAAACAGGGTGACAGAAGGTTGTATGCGGAGGAGGTGGGACAGAACCTCAAAACCTAGAACGACCCTAACAGCGTTGGCAGGAAGGTTAGTCAAACATAGTTCATAAAAAGTCAGAATGGCCTGAGAAAAAAGGGGAAAGCGGGAACCTAAGGCAACACTGCTCGAGGGTCTTGAGGTAACGACTACCATCCCCTCGGGCACATCTAAGACAGTCTGGCTAACCCTAGGTATACGAATATGTTCGCGAATGTCATTGAAGAGAACATTTTGAGCATTATAGGCGACCTCCACCACGCGAAGAGCCTCCCAAAAATTGCAATACGAATCTACTTTCGGGGGACCGACGGTGGAAACCATGATAAAAAGTAAATGACCGGAGGGAAAGAAGATAGAAGGAAGCAGAAAGGGTACCTGGAAGGGGATGCAAAAGCAGCCGGAGAACCAAAAAAAGGCAAGCAGACGGAATCGCTGAGAAAAGAAACAATGGAAGGAAAATGAAGAGGAAGATGGATGGGTGAAGAAAGAAAAGGGGAGATGAAGAGCAGACAAGAGCAGTTAATTTCTTCAACAGACAGGGCGACAAAAAGGTAATGACAACCGCCTAGGGACAAAGCGAAGATCACGCAGCCAACGTATAGGAAACTGTCAGAAGGGGACACGTGGCGGACTTCCGGACAGGTAGTGTAACCGTCAATAGGCGTGTTAAAGAAAGGAAGACCATACATTGGCAGGCATATTCAAAAAAACAAAAACAAAGAAGGGGCACCAAAGCGCAACATGTATTTCCATGAACGCTCTCTGGTATCTGGAAGCTGTGAACAGAAGATGTCCTATGCAGCCACCAACCCGCATGTCTATCTACCTGGCCAGGTCACTGGCTGGGGGAACTTGATAATGTATGGGTTGGAATGGCCCAATAGGTATCAAAGAGTGTAAATGAAAGGCCTACTCTCCATGGACACTGCCTGTCTGGCAGGGCCATTACCTGGGAGAGAAATGAAGCAGGTACGACACGTGGGTAATGATGGGGTAGCTCCAGTCCCACCAACCACCAAATCGCATATAACAAAGAAGAGTGTTTAGCACGAGGTAAGATTTTCCGAATCAGTCTACTATTCACTTGAATACTCCTCTACATGACTCCCATGGCTAACGGGATCGTCAGAGCAGGCACGGCCCTGGCCCTGCCTGCCTGACCTCTCTCTGCCTGTCTTGTAGGTTCAGGTGCATATTGGGCCGAAGGAAATCAACAGCAGATATACTACAAATTTTGGTATTAACAATGTCTATAACTTATAGATAGGTCACTTATAATGAGACTTTCTCTTTAAAAATATTATTACAATCGTTTAAATCTATACATATAATTTACTTTTCTTTCATTATTTCCTTGCATTCTATACTTCATCTTCCTTCCACACATTCATTCTCTTTGTGATTCTCGTACAATTGTATCCGCTAATAATAAAAATATAATGGTGAAACGAAGGAAGTAGCCTAGTACAAAATTTGAATAGAGAATAAATATAGAAATCAATATACCAATCTAAAAAAGAGTCTGTTTCCTGTGAGACAGTCATTGGTCCAAGTTGTTAGTCATTGGTCCATGTTTCCTGCGAAACAGTCATTGGTCCAAGTTATTAGGATCTTTTTACGTAATAGTTGTAGAATTAGTTTATAAAATAATTACACTCTCCTTGTATGCATATACACATAAGAGTCAGGGAGAAATCAACCTATCCACAATTACCTTTTTATTTATTTCTTAACTCATAAATCACAAGTCTTTTTGCCTTTCTCTTTGTTTCAAACCATGGTTGAACCATTACATGGTAAGACAAATGATAAAATACAAATAATATATATAATAAACAGAAACTTTTTAAATTCGGAGTCTACAATGTAAATAATTTTTACTCGGGGGCATTTTAAAAAAGAACGCTGAAATGGATAGACTAATGTATAGTTTATAAAAAATATCTAAAACCCTCGTTGGATCCGTCATCGCCATTGTCGTGCTTCGTCGCCAAAGATCCTCAACGACAGTGCTTCCCTCCTTGTTGTGCTTCCCGGTCGAATCCATGCGGTGTTTCTCGGTAGCCCTAACTCCCATCGCAGCGCCGCCATCAGTTTTGGTTGAATCTCCGCAGTAGATGTAAAATCAGAAAGGAAAATTTTGAATTAGATGGAAATCAAATATGTATAGAAAAATGGCGTTAAAGATCTCTGTCGACGTCATCGAGATTTGAAATTGGAAAGGTTGAAATAAATGCTGCTAGAATTCGACGACATTCGCAAGCTGCTGCTTAGATCCGAATTTCATTACCTTTGGAATATGAATTTCGTTGTGGAAGATGAGAAATTAGGCTTCCACCAGGCCTGAGCTTGGATTCAGACTTCACCCAACCCAACCCAATTCATTTTCAGCCTTTCAATAGATATATTACATAATAATAAATCATATTAAAAAATTTAAAAATCAAACTAAAATAGTTAAAAATCAATATTAAATTAAATTATTTAAGCATTAAATAAAAAAATGTAAAATAAAAAATAATATTATACATGTAAATAAAAATAGTTAACCATCAAATAAAAACAATAAATAATCAATTTAGAATGTTTAAACATCAAATAAAAAACAAAATATAATGTCAAATTACAATCTTCAAACATTGTATAAAATACTAAAAATACACATAAATGAAATAGTTAAACATCAAATAAAATACATATAACATAAAATAGTAAAACATCAGGTAAAATAATAAAATATAAATATCAAATTAGAATGTTTAAATATCAAATATAAATACTAAAATATACATAAAATCGAAATCGTTAAGCATTAAATAAAACACTAAAAACATCAAGCTAAAAGAATCATTCAATTAAAAAGTATTAAAAATACCCATCAAATTTAAATATTTAAATATAAAATTCTAAATTAAAAATTGTGGAAATGGTTTAACATCTAATGAAAACACTAAAAAATACATCATATTTTAGTATAAAAACATTAAAGAAAAACGCGCATGAATTTTAAAACACAAAATCTACAACAAAAACACTTATATCGAAAAAATAAAACATTACTACTAAAAGAAAATATATAAATCACTTAACGCTATTGAAACATCAAGACACATTAAATAAAAATCTAGTACTCCTAAAAAAGAACATTATTATTCTTTAAAATAACACTATGGAAAATTAAATCATCAAATCAAATGAAAATCCAAATTACAAAGTACAAATAAAGATAATAAAATATAACCATCTAATGCGAAATACTAAAAGTGTCAAAAATTTAACATGTAAATACAAGATTTACACTAAATGATCAAAATTTAATTTTAAAACATATGATTTTAGTCGGAAAAATGATTTTGTAAAAACATCAAAAGATTTGGTTGAAACATCAAGTAATGCAAATAAAAATTAAGTCTGGTAGTAAAAACCCGCTCATTGTGCAGCAATGAGGGAAATAATAGATCCGTAAATTTCCCCGACCCGAATTCTTGACCCGCAAGATTTTTATGACCCAAAATCATTTCTTCCCCAATTATTTATGCACAGCCCCCAAAAAAAGTGGTATTTGCACTCAAATCCATTCTGCCTCTCCCAAACTTTCTTAATTTATAGAACTCACTTTAAACTAAAATTTATAATATTACACATTAATTAGTGGTCTCGTTGTGAGATGGTGTCGCACTATACTTTCGAATTCAATTTTAATGTCAGCACTTGCAAGTCGTACGAGTATTATTCTAGGTTATGCTGATGGGCTTTCCAAATAGAAAACTCGATATGGGCCTGGTGACATGGGAATTTTTAACAAGGAAAGAAAACAACAAAATGCGGACCCCACATAGCACGTAGAAGAAGTGGCAGCAAACAGCCTCTCTTCACTCTTTATAGCCTGCACTAGCTTCTGCACCCACACACGCACAGCAAACAGATGGAGAGTGTGAAAATGGCGGAAATATGTGGCGCTCAGAAGGGGAAAAAGCAATCGAAGCTAACGATGGAAGGATACCTCGACTTCCTTCACGCTGAGAAGCGTCCTGATCTCA